>AYLM01000614.1:0-84049 GCA_001625345.1 Cairneyella variabilis
ATCCCTTCAATTCTGGGAAGTCCGTTTGCCCACTCATTATACCTATTTCTTTCGCTTTAAGTCCAAAATCACGTAGTAAAAGAAGTGAAATATATTAAATTCAGTATGTTTTAGACGCACATTCTTATGTCATCCTTAGTGTTTGATTGTGTGGCCTCTTTCCGCCATTGAAGTAGAGCGTCTCCTGGCCTTCACCTGCTCAATTACCCCTGTCTCTCTCGCTTAACATAACCTTCCAAGCGATAGAGGGGTAAATGCGGGGTGGCATGCTTCTCAATTCTGGAAAAACTCACCTCACATTCCACTCCACTCCACTGAAGGAAGGATACTACGCCACTCGGTACAAGCCTATTCCGAACCACTAACATACTCTCCTTCATCCAAAGTCTCTACCCGATATTTCCTATTCCGGCCACCCAGCCACACATGATTAGCAGGGCTTCCAATCAAGTGCAACCACCCTACGAAAAGCGAAATACGAATACGCCGATACTACTACCATCTCACATGTTCAATTTTCTACATAAGTGGTCATGTTTGACGTCTTTCCGCAGCTCCTTTGGCGTTAATAAACAAAATGGCATATATCGCTCATCATGCATTCCTCTTCGGAATCGGAAAATGCGCGAACCTCACGGCCCATGGAGTCGAGTAATATCTCCGAGAAAGAACGTCAAGCAGTCACAGAAGATGGAATAGATTCACGGCCACCAGAGAAATCGGAAGCACTGGTGGTAAATGGAGTCCCATCAGCTCCAGTCCTAGTTCGAGACGACCATGGAACTTCTGCACCAAGTGATATTCAAGAGAGACGAGACATTGCAACGCCAACGCGCTCAGCCGCAGAACTAGAGCAAGAAGCAGAAGAAGCAGAGCATGCTCATGGGCTCAAGCTCGTCACAATCACGACTTGTGTCGCTTTGAGCGTATTCCTCGTCGCGCTGGTAAGTCCATCTCAGTACCAGTCTTCAAACCAAATCTTCTGCCCTTACAGACCTTGTCTACAGACTATGACAAGATACTAACAAAATCTCAAAGGACAATACTATAATCGCCACCGTATGTCCAAATTTCTAGCAGCCCTAAGGTTCCTTTCGTTTCACCTCCCATACTCCATTAATTAGCTCGACCAAAGGAGCCGCGCTTAATCCTGACTTGTCGACGTGCTCTGAAGAGGACAACTACTAACCGCTCATTTATCTAGGCAATCCCACACATTACTAACGAATTCAACGCCCTCGGCGACGTCGGCTGGTACGGCTCTTCCTACTTCCTCACAACATGCGCCACGCAACTGCTCTTCGGAAAATTGTACACCCACCTCCCAGTGAAACCGGTATACCTCCTCGCGATCACGATTTTCGAGCTTGGATCCCTCGTCTGCGGATCTGCACCTACATCAAACGCGCTTATCGTCGGACGAGCTATAGCTGGCTTAGGAAGCGCAGGCGTGTTCAATGGGGGGATCATGATCATCGTCCACTCCGTGCCATTGGTCAAGAGACCGCTATATGTGGCTATTGTGGGCTCAATGTACGGCGTCGCCTCAGTCGTAGGACCACTAATGGGCGGAGCATTCACAGATCATGTATCCTGGCGCTGGTGTTTCTACATAAATCTTCCTATCGGCGCAGTCACGATAGTGGGAATATTTTTCTTCTTCACGCCGTTACCGAAAGATAATGAGAGTTTCAAGAGACTTAGTTTATGGGATAAGGTGTGGAAATTTGATCCAGTTGGGACGGTGGTGTTTATGCCGAGTATTATTTGTCTGTTGATTGCGTTGCAGTGGGGTGGGACGAAGTATGATTGGAGTGATGGGAGGATTGTTGCGCTTTTGGTGGTATTTGCTGTTCTTATTGTTATTTTCACTGTTATACAGATGAGTAGGGGAGATGATAGTACGGTGCCACCGAGAATTATAAGCCAGAGGAGTATGGCGTTTGGGAGTTGGTTTACGTTCTCTGTAAGCTCATTATTTCCTCCGCTTCCACGTTCATTAGTTTCCGGGGTTTGAGTAATTATTGATAAAGGTGTAAAGCTCTCAGCATCCTTCTACATCGAAATCTACTACCTCCCCATCTGGTTCCAAGCCATCAAATCTGCCTCTGCCGTCCACAGCGGTATTATGAACCTCCCTATGCTCGTCGGCACTGTACTCGCTGCCATGATCTCGGGCTTCTTCATTATGATGACAGGATACTACACACCCTTCATGCTGCTATCTTCCATCGTTGCTCCCATAGGATGCGGACTCCTGTCCACCTTGCAACCCAACTCGGGACACCAATATTGGATTGGTTACGAAGCGCTTTTCGGACTCGGAATCGGCAGCGGCCTTATGCAATGCGTCATGATTGCACAAGCAGTTCTCAAACTCACCGACGTCCCAACTGGCACTGCAGTCTTGATCTTCTTCCAAACGCTCTCGGGCGCGGTCATGATCAGTGTTGCACAGAACGTGTTCCAGAACCGCCTGCTTGCAGATTTGCGCGCAGGTCTAGGGTTCGATATCCCGGCATCCATGGTGCTAGGGACGGGAGCCACGGATTTGAAGGGTCAGGTGCCGCCACAGTATTTGCCGGTTGTGTTGAGTGCTTACAATAGGGCGGTGTGCCAGACGTTCTACGTCGGTGTTGCACTTGCGGCACTGAGTTTGCTGGGAAGTATAGGGTTAGAGTGGAGGAGTATCAAGAAGAGGCCGGGTGGTGGTGGTGGTAGTGGGATGCTTGCATAGGATTTTAGTGGGGTAGTTGAATATCACTTGTATTCATTTGTGCTGTATTCTTTGCGCTGAAGGCAGTGGAGTGGGGTTTTTGTGGCTGCGAAGTGTTGTGCAACTTGACAACCACCTTTTAAGCATGGCTTCATCACCGCTGTTGCTGAGTGGTAACTGTGAGGTCGAGTCTCAGACCAAATTTTGAGGTCTTTTGCCTTGCTTTTGGTCGTTTGCTATGTGTTCATCAAGTGCCCGTTGTCACCAATTTGGAACAGCTACTTGTCTTTGCTCATCCAGAGAGGCTACTTCTCGTCTCAGACCATAAGTTCTCTTAAGCCCAAAAGCTTTTCTGGATTATCAACCCGGTGGAGGAAGCATTACCAATGATCGATGACGCTTTTGAGCATTGGACTTAGTTCTCACGAGCTTATCTGATAAGGTCCTGATTCAATCCAGAATATTGCATCCGAAATCTGATTATGATTTGTCTGATGAGGTCGGAATGAGGTATTTGCTGAATGAAGAGAGGCGTTCATGAAACAGTTTCGGGATATTGATGACCGGGTACGCAACTTTCATAACCATGCGGAAAGGTTCGAAGCAATTCGAGATCGCGCACAAACACGTCGCAACGGAGTAAGTAGGCGCTCAATTTCTGCATAAAATGTTCTAGTGTACTCACCATTGACAGATTTTTAACTCATCAGTATCAAGGAAGCAAGAGAATCGCGAATCCTTAGTGAAAACGTCAAGCTCTTGACATTTGTGATGATTGCATATCGTCCTCTCACCTTCTCTACTGTTCGTTCCATTACCTGCTTGACATCAGGAAATGCTGAGCTTGCGGCAGTCAATGTGGGCAATTAAGGATATGTTCGGAACCGGCATTCGTTGCTTCAGCATTATCACTGTAGTGCTTGCTGTCCTAACGTATGGTGTGGTATTCTTGCTTCTGCATCCAGTTACCAAAACGCAGGCCACCCCATCAGTGATACAAAGGATGGAAACGGAAAACATGCATTGGAGGGTGCAAAAAAGAAGACAGCGAAAGAAGACGAAGAGGCACGAGTGGGAATGCGACAGAGTCATGAAGGACCGGTCACACAGCGTGTGAGTGGGAAAGGAAAGAGGTGGTGGAGTGATTCGGAGCGTAGGAAATGGTATGGTGTTGATTCAAGGTGCGGCTGAGCTGACATTGCAGAAATGCGGTGTAATGAAGAAATTGATGATGTGATGATGATGACTGTGCTGTCTCCGACGGGCTGAAAAATGATTCTGAAAGTATACACATATGAAATTTACAACCGCGTCTCCAGAACTTCCTCTCGTAATTGCAATTATGATTGTGGTGCGAATAGGGAGACTAGCCGATGCCAGATTCGGAATAGACGCGGATAGCCCCTGTAATTAGCGAGTAAACAAAACAATCGCGCCGCCATTTGAAATCGTTCGCATTCGCATCTTCATCACTTCATGAAGATGCAAACGGTTTTGAAGTTCTCACAAGTCAAAATTCCAAGGTACTAAAATCTCACGGGATGGGCAGCCAAAGCGGGATAGTTTCCGCAGCGACTCGCCAATCGGGGACTTTCCGCCCAGCACGTTCACTCTACTCCTCACCGAAACTCAAACACCACCACCATCGTCTTGCCAACCAAAGAAAACACCAGAAGTCAGCCCTGCATCTCCTCGCTATATTTGAGCTTCGAGATGGCCTCCTTCTTGGCTGCTTGTTATCCAATGTCTGACCCGCCTCTCTCCCTACCATTTTTGGGTTGAAAATTTGTTGCATTTTGGAGCCTCTTTAATTGATCACACTCCTTATTGATCCGCTGTTGATATTGGAAATTTTGTATAAGGCTGAATGGCCTCCTCTGCCCCCGCTCAGGGCCAAGCTCCTGCTCCTGCTCCTGCTCCACCGGCGCCAGCGCAACAGCATCCCGGAGAGCGACTTGCCAATTTCTTTGACAATTTCTTCAAGACTGTGACTGCGGTGGCGACCCTTGGTGCTTCTGTAAGTCTTTAATTCAATTACTGCTCTAATGCCAATGCTGCATGCTCTCAACATCGCCCAGTGTACTTTTCTCGTGGATTTCCACTCCTACTCAATTTGGCAAACGTGGCAAAATACTGATCCAAACTTTCCACAGATCTCATTTGCAAAAATTGTCCAAAACCCAGTAACACCCTGGATACACTACGGCTACACGATTTACCAGATCCAAGCCTACATCTGCCTCGCCTTCACCCTCTTCGTCATCGACCTTCTCCTCACATCTATCGCCGCCTCTGCCCTTACTCTCTGGCGTCCTATTGCTGTCAAATATTTCGGCATAGAGGACTCGCACGAGCGCCGCATCGTCTCGTGGTATGCCACCGCTGTTACCTTCGTTCTTCTAGGAGTCTTGACAGCAGCATTCTTGTTCCTCGGCATCGTCGTTGCGGCATATAGTGGGCCGACGGGATGGACGGCTGTTGGATTCATTATTTTCTTCGCCGTGGTTGTGGTGGGTGTTATTATCTGGCAGAGTCCGATCGGCAGTCCGCCGCCTCCCCATCCACATGGAGCAAAGAGACCGAGTAGCTGGGGAAGGAATACTGGGAATGTATTGCATCGTCGCCAGGGCGCAGATACATATACGCGGAGACCGAAACGCACGCAGAGCTATATGAGTGGTGATAGCGGGTACAGCGGCGAACAAGATGGTATGGTATTCGAGGATGAGAAACTCCAAGGCTATATTGGTGAGGAGGATGCCGAGTACGCGTATGAGGATGAGGAGGTGTTTGTGCAGACGCCGGAGAGGAGGACGGGAAGGTATAGGGATCAGACGCCGACTCAGGGACAGCAGACTGGGGTTGTGGGATATGAGAGTCCGAGATATGAAAGCCCGATTCCGAGGCCGAGTGTTGTCGCTGTGCCGGAGTATACGAGTGATTTGAGGAGGATGAGAGCGATTAGGGCTAGTGATGATTGGGAGAAAAGGTATGGACCGAACTGATTTAGTGATTTGTTTTGGGAGTTGGGACTGGTATCTCGACATCGATATGCGGGCAAGGTGTTGGGGAAAATATGTAGTATAATAAATCAAATTTTATCAGAATTGAACGGATCTGCCATGTCCTTCAAGTGAGTCTATTATCATATATAAAAGTAAGCTTGCTTAGGGTATACTCGTTGCTCTGATGACGTCCGGCAGGCAATTCCTAATATATTTCTGCTCTGCCGCACATATCTCTGTAGAAGTAATTTTGAGCGGCAATATGTACAACTGGATGTATTCATTGAGGACCCATCGCCCGACTGATAATGCAGCCATAATTGCCATACTACTTGGCAGATCTATCTGAAGCCTCCGTGTCGGTCGATTCAAGGCCCACCGCCGATGATACTCTCTTTGCATAATCTCCGAAACTCTCCTCTCCGCCTTATTTGGCATCTAGCACTTCCACCCTTCTTTCCTTATTCCCCTCAAAACCCACTCCAAAACCTTTCGATCTTGGCCTCGAAAATAAACCCAAAACGGGATGAGCAAAGGAGCTCAATATAACTGCCACTATAACACACCACGGTAATGTCGACTTCGCAACGAGGAGGGAGTCCTCCGACCGCGAGGCAAGCGCCAAACCAACTAACACGCCAACGCCTATGATATGGTCCTGATATGCGTCATGTTTGTGTCGGTGTCGAAATGCGGTTATTGCAAACGCAAAGATGATGCAAGCTGCGAGGAATAATGGAGGAGGGGTTTTTTCGAGAATTTCAGGTATTTGTGTGTTTTTGACTTTGCGTAAAAGATCATTCTGTCGTTCGCAAGTCAGTCTCATGATACAATTCCAGTTCAAGTGCTGGGGGTCTTACAACCATGCTTCTCAGTGTTCTATGTTTATTCAGCACCGACAAGACCATTGAATGTATTCCGTCGCACCGTAAAGAGGTTGATTTCCTGGATATTGTTTTCGAAATATGTTCCGTCCAATTCTCTTTTCGAACTCCTGATCTAGAGATGCGCTCCTCTCCCAACAGAGACGAGGAACTGATAATTGCTGCACTCGCTATCGCAGCAGCCAGCGATGCCACGCTCTTCGCAGATTCGATCAACAACGGCATCAAGGTTCTCTCGATAGGCACTGGGCGTGGTGGTAATGTTCTCTCCTCTCCATGCAGCACGCTCTCCCACTGCACATCTGATATGATGGGTCGCGAGGACATGGCGCCTTGACGTGGCGGGGTCCTGAGTGGTTCACAGAATTATGAAGTTCTTTGCAGGCAGAGACGGTGTCTGAGGAACTTGATTCTAGGAAACGCTTTCGAGTGGAGGATCTTGTGTCGTTAATTCCTCGTTACTGTGAACTTAAAGATAGGCTCTCTTCAGATATCTGATGAAGGAAGTTCAGAGTCGAACCGCAGAGCCGCATTCAAAGTGAGGCGGACTAGCGAACCTCCCCCGAATTTCCAGGAATCGATCGAAGGTTGATCGGCCGGTCCTAACTCCCATATCACTTCCTTCCCTCCTTCTCCTAGAGAGCCGATTCTCGAGCTCTGTTTTAGCTTCTTAGGCAGGTGGAGTCAAGAGACGTTCTTGCGCACGAACAATCCTCCAAACTTGGCTTTTGCCTAGCCTTTCACAGCACCACGGATTCGAAAACAAGAGGACCCAAGACCGCACTTATACTTGATACCCTTTTCCCGCAGGCCTAGCCTGAACCATCTGGGCGGGCTAAGATGCAGCAAGGTAATAATTTCACTCACTTCTAGAAGCGTGGGCTCACTCAAAGTAGCCGTGGAACGCCAGAGGCGACAAAAGTCAGGTAGCTGGGACAGAAAAGCAACATTCTCAGAACCCTGGACACAATACCAGTCATTTGACGGAAGACCATTAATTTCAACTGCGTATACATCCCCGACTTCGCTTCAAGAGGAGGATTACGAAGAGATTGAACTACTCGAAGGCGTGCCGATACAGAACCAAGCCTCAATTGGGGATGGCATATCATTTGGGTCAGCCTTCCCCACCTGGGAATCGGCGTCCTCAACACCCTATGGACAAACATACACAAACATGAGGCAAGATTTCAGAAATTACGAATCGTGGGACCAGAGTATACCTCAAAGGTCCTCATCCGATTTCTCGGACACCGAATCGATTCGAGCCGTCGAAAATGAAGCAATCTCCTCCTGGCAATCACTCTGGAAGGCCTGCCAGAGCCCCGAGCACGGGACACCTTGCTTGACGAAGACATCCGGGACGATCTCAGATAGAGCTGCGTCATGTCGACACTCCCAACACGCCGCGCAGGATGATGGGTACGGTATCATCTTACAACCCGAAACTCGATCTATATCACAAGAGCAATTAGTCGCGGAAGTCAAAGGCATTTATGCTGGGCTGGTAATGGTCGAGGCAAAATGCATTGAAGTTGACAACAAGCAAGCTATACTTGCGCAAGCCGACTGTGCCCAGCCGAAACTTAACAATGAGCAGTGGCAGGCTCTAATTGCACTTCACCGAACTCTCCTACATGAGCACCATGATTTCTTTCTTGCTTCCCAGCATCCTTCCGCCAGCCCAGCGTTACGGAAGCTCGCCTCTAAGTACGCCATGCCTGCCCGCATGTGGAGACACGGCATACATTCATTTCTTGAACTCTTGAGGCATCGCTTACCAGCATCACTAGACCACATGCTCGCTTTCATATATCTTGCCTATTCTATGATGGCATTGCTCTACGAGACGGTCCCAGCATTTGAAGATACATGGATAGAATGCTTGGGCGACCTTGGACGGTATAGGATGGCGATCGAAGACGACGATATACGGGATCGAGAAGTTTGGACCGGTATAGCAAGGCATTGGTATTCGAAAGCTAGCGATAAGGCGCCTACGACCGGCCGCCTGTATCACCACTTGGCTATTTTAGCCAGGCCAAATGCGTTGCAACAGCTGTTCTACTACGCAAAGTCTCTATGCGTCGACGTTCCTTTCCCGTCGGCACGAGAGTCTATTCTCACACTATTCGGGCCCATTATTGACCCTAGTAACGCCGCTGGCAATGCTCAGCACAGTCCATACAGACTTCCACCGCTAGGTATTGTATTTGTAAAGGCACATGGCTTGCTGTTTACAAATCGAGATATTGAAAAGTTCGAGCCGGTGGACGCAGAGTTCCTAGCTCTTCTGGACAGCCAGATCGGGCGAGTTACGCGGAAATTTGTGGAGCAAGGATATTACATTGCCGTTGCGAACCACATTGCGACGCTAGGATTTGCGTCTAAGGACAACCCCTTGATGCGAGCCCTAGGCGGACTGTCCACAGAAGACTATCCCATTGACTCTGCACCTCAAGAATCTCTCGAGCAGTTACGTGTTCTGGAGATATCGACATTGGAGATTGCCCTGAGCAGAATTGGTGATCCTAATTTGCTTCCATTTATACATGTCACACTTGTTTTCATGTCTCGCATCTCACATCATCCCCGACACATGAGTTCAATACAGTCCGGGATCCCATGGAAGGCTTTCGCTAAGATGATCTATACTCTACTGTATTCTCCGGCATCTCGAGTCGAGATTCAGGGATTTCCCTTTCCGGAGAAAGATGATAAGCGTCCTTTTACAGAGGACTTCGCCAATCGAGGGCTTTCTTGGGCAGATGCCTACTACCCAGAGAATTGGTTCTCAGAAAGAACAATACATGTGGTGGATGAGTATATGCAAGTTTCCTCGATGGCTCATATTGGAAGCTCATTCGCGGGATTTGTCTCAAATTCCAAGAGCACCTTTCTCGGGCATTTCAAACACCACGTGACAAGATTCGTTACGCGGCAGCTTTCAAGGCTACTGGAACATGGCAAGCTGTTCGCCGGCATCCTTATGTTGAGCAGAGTCCCTGTTGCCCTTGGACTCCCTGTGGATACATCAGTGACCAACCGACAAATCTCCGACTCCTCTGGATTTGTTCGGTTCTGGGAAGACTTGTGGAATCAATTCAAGAACCAAAACTCAGGTCCTCTAGTCATGAACACAGCGTGGGGACTTTTCCTCGCAATGATGGACTATGGGATAACATACTTTGATGAGGGCTCGTGGCGAGACACCGAAGTACTTCTTGGCTCGTCGTACATGAGCTCATGGGGTTCATTCTTCCTTGGCATGGGCGACTCACTCTCTGATTGGCAGTTGGCGCTCCTGTGGATATTCGAAGCTCGACTGAACCTCAAGCTACTGTCACAGAAACTCGCCAACGTCCCTCAAACTCAAGGGCAGACCGAACTCCTTATTGTCCTGTCAGGTGTCTCGACATCCGGCATTCTTGCGCAATACATCAACCCATCCGATGGCCGATACACGAACAATTGGATTCAAACTGCAATGCTGGCTCCGATCACAACAACTGCTGCCACCCACTTCTGGATGGTGTTCATCGAGAAGACTGGAATAGCACAGATGTTTGAGGATGGAACCTACGTCGAAGCAATTGCTCGCTTGTGGCAACAAATAATTCTCGTCCTACAGCGAGCCTTGTTTGTTGTCATCGGCTTGATTTTGCTGCGTGTGATGATGGGTTAGTGGCCCAGATTCGTGACCCGGTGGGGTTTTGCAGTTGGTGGATGCCTGCTTCAGGCTGGATGCTCCGGAAAATGACTTCAAAACACTCGGGGACCTCGAGACTCATATATCATTGGGTCTTGGAAACCACATCCCTTGACGAAGTGAGATCCTTGATCGCCCTATACGTTGGATCCTCATCAAATGTTGGATCCTCATCATATGTTGGATCTCTATCTAGCTACATACGTTGGATCCTCCTCACACGTTGGATCTCTATCTCTATATATTGAATCACTAACCCCATACGTTGGAACCCTAATCCAATACGATTATACGTAGATCGATACGTTGGATACGTTAGCAAATATGTTAGATGAGGTATATGTTGCTGCTTGAGCCTTAAGATGGGCTCACCAGTTTCTGTACATCACATTATATATACGTTGTAGGATACGTTGGGCTGACTGACTGTGGTCGCCCTCAAACTTCCTTTTGAATAGGAGAATCAAAAGATACGTTCAGGGCATGATGTTTCCTGTTCATTTATTCATTGCATATATGTGACACCGGCAATCCCTACAAATTCCTTAGACAGCCTTGTAACAAAAACCCCCTTCTGTCGAGCATCACCTCAGCTGCTGGGCCTAGAGCAAGAACATACATCGTCCCCTCCAAGCAGTTGGGCATGATCGAAAAGACCCTGAACACTTCACCTGCTTCTCACTTCGTTTCCGTCATGTTTTAAACCAATGATATATATTTCAAATCTCACCGCGTTAAAAGCCAAAAGGTAAACAAATGCTCCTTATCTCAACTCTTAATGCCTCGCTCCACCTTCCTCCCCCTTTCTCTTAATCCCTCGTCATATTCATCCCTTTCAACACTCCGCCCAGACGAGTTCCTGTTAAATTCCAATATCATACCTGCCCTATTCCCATCCACTCCTTCCTCCTTACTTCCTTACGACCCACACTCTGCCTAACCCAACAATTCCCAGCTTTCCAACCTCCCCCACACCACAAATCATAAGCCAAGCTCCATCAAACACCACACGTCAAACACCAACAATCGAAGATTCACCTCACCCATCTCTTCCCACTCTCAACTCTTCAACCTCTGTTGTGAAAGGATATATATACCTACTATGCACGCATCAACAACCTGCCACAGTGCCTCACACTTGCGACTGTTTTGCAACGTTGTTTGGGAACCTTCCAGCTCGGGATGGATTCCAGGTCGTTGAAGCTAAGTCCTCAAAGTGCAGCTAGTGAGCTTGAAGTCAAAAAGTTTGTGCCAGTTAGCAGCTTGGCAATCGATACGTCCAACTCGAACCGAGGTAGGACTACTGTCAAAACTTTAGTATTATCGAAAAATCTATGCTCTCGAACGTTCTAATATGGTCAAATTGCTGACTCTCGTCGTTTCAACCATGAGGGAAAGAGGCCAGCTAAGTCGAAAGTGGTTATTTGAAGGCTTCGGAGGCGAGAGTGTAGAGGATTGGGTTGAGAATCGTGCAGAGCCAATTCTTGCCACAGCAACCCCGAGTCGACTCAGTCTGGGTGATCACTTGATAGTTGAAGAAAAGTTCGATTTGTGTGATTTGTTGTCGAAAGTTTGGGTGATGTCGAGTAGATGGCTGTCGTCGTTTTCGACAAATGAGTAAGAATAAGTCGAAGGGATGGTGTAAATTAGAGTATTGGTAGGGCGCTGGAGTTGGATTTGCTGCCTTCAGAAGCTAGAGGAGGTGTTGGAGTACAGTCAATTGTGAGCTTGGGCAAGACTAGCTGGCGCCGGTTGTCGACAATGGAGTCGACATTTTGTTTGTTCTTGCTACTGATTGGGTTCTATGTATGATGGAATGCAATACATGCTGCTAAAACGACTTTGATCGGCTGGTCAGAACTCGCAAATCGCTTTGAGTGAAAAATATAGTGGATGCCTTTTGCTGTGAGATACATTCACATTTGTACGACTCACTATCATACACGCCTAGCAAATACCGTCGCCATCTCCATCATTGCTTAATCTCATCACCCCTTTCCTTCATCTCCCTAACCAAAAACTCCCACTCGCCCTCACTCACCTTACTCACACTCATCCTTCCCATCTTCAACATCTGCATATCCTTCAACGGATGCTCCGGCTCCTTAAACCAAGCCTTCAACTCAACAAGCGTAATTGGAGTCTTGAGCTTCTGCCGGAACTCGACGTGGACGATCGACCACTTGGGATCTTCGGGTTTCGATGCTGGGTCATAGTAAGGGCGAGATGGATCATGTGCTGATACTACTCTAGGTGAGCGGGTGTGTGGAAAAGGGAGGGAAAGAAGGTGCGGTACAGTCTGGTTCATGCTCCTTCACAATCTCCATGACACCCACAATAGCAGGGACTTTGCAGCTGGAATGGTAGAAGAATGCTAGGTCACCTTTCTTCATTGCTCGGAGATTGTTCCTGGCTGCGTAGTTTCTGATACCTGCGAAATGCGTGTTAGCAATGGTATCCGAGACATACGAGGATAATATGAAAGCGAGGGCATAGAGAAAGTGAGGAGTAATTACCATCCCATGGCTCAGGCTCTTTCTTGGCTGCGAGATCATCAATCGAGAATTTGATGTCGTGGCCTTTTTCGATGCGAGACTCGGGCTCGGCTTTCATGAGCCAGTATTGGCGGCCGGAGGGTGGTAGGTCTGAGGAGGTGGGCTTGGAGGGAACGGATTTTGGTTTCGCTTTTGATTTCGAATTTTTGGGCTTGGGCTTCTGCATTTGAGTTAGAGTTTGTGTATTGAAGATACAATAAGTATCGGAAGAGTTGGGATTGATCAGGCGTTGTTGCGATTACCACGTGACCATTGGAGATGAGACTTTCATCCAATCTTGCTCAGAAATGAAGATATTTCGGAAACGAAGATATTCTTAGACTTACTGATTCCTTCTTCTCCTCATCCGGATCATCCAAAGCGGTTTCTTCGCCGTGGGCCGTGGGCTTCTCATCGTCTTTTGGCTTCGTGGTCTTCTTCGACTTCTTGGTAGCTGGCTTTGGACTCTCAGTTACTTCTTCTTTCGCTACTGGTACCTGTCGCCCTGATCGTCGCGGCGATAGCAGAGGCGTGGACGAATCCAACTCCTTTGCTTTTCGTTTTGGCATGTTGACACGCTTCACAACGCGTCTTGTGTGATGTTCCGTCAAATCGTGGGCATTGAGGTACGTTACAGCTTCAACCCAAATTCGGAAAAGATCCACTTAAGTTCCGAGTTGGTTGTGCCATTGGGTCCCGCGTGGTCGCTTGTGGCGGCACGTGATGGCGCTAAATTCGGCCCCTCTCACTTCTGCTGCAGACAAGTTGGCGTTGGCGTTCGCGTTGGCGTTCGCGGGAAGTCAGCGCCAATATCGGGAGACTTCCACCAAAAGAAAGCTTCTACACCGTAGATCCCGGTTTTTCAGCACCAATGCACCAAACTCTCAAATCAGATAGTCCAACGCTTTTATCCAGCTGCTCATCCCCATTTGACGAAAAACCGTGGCATCCATGCTCATTTATCCTTGGGTTGTGACAAAGGATTGGGCGCTGTCTCATGCAAGGAGCTGGCATGCGTCCCTCCGAATCCCTGCTCAATAAGGTTAAGAAACACCTCCCGTGGAAACTACACATCCACTACAGACCACCAGAAACAAGCTGATGACTTGCGTGCTCCACAATCAGCACCGAACGAAGCACTTGACAGATCCTGAGCCTAGGCCTAGCAATTGGAATCCTTTTACTAAGGCTCATGCTCATGCTCATGCTCATGCTCATGCTCACTTATCTTCACTTGCATTGGTCTGAGATACGGCATCTCGGTGAAGGTTCAGCTGTGAGCAACCGGTCGCGCGACTGACCTTGTAGGGAGATCGATTTACTTCGTGGTATGGGTATCAATTGTTAATCGAGTATCTTCGACTTTACTTAAAATAGTAGTGATCAAGCGAAACTCAGTAGTATGATTGGCCGAAACCCTTATGTACTGTAGAAGTTACTGGAAGAAATTTAACAATTGATACTCATACTACGAAGTAGAAGGGACGATCTCGAGCAGCCCGGTAACCTTGATAAATGCCCTCGAAATTCAGGGAGACTGCATCTGCATTATTACAAATATTAAAGTTCCAAACGGAAATGCTACAAAACAAAGTACCTGAGAATATCTATACATCTGGCTGCGGCATGAGTAGGGTCTGCTCCTCAACCATACGTCTGCGCCGTCCTAGATCGAGCCAGATCGTGATGTGGAGGATGTGGAGGATGTGGAGGATGTGGAATGAGAAACCGGGGGCGAGAGTGGGAAGCCGTAGTGGTCTACCTAGTTTCGAGGCAAAAGGGGATGCTGCCCCTCAGTCTGTAACAGTTGAAAGTAATTGGTCTGTGTTGCGTGGGACGGGGACAGCTCGAGGCACTCTGTTCTCAATTGGGATCCTCGTGGTCGATGATGGAGGGTTTTATGACGCCAAACGCTGCGGAAGCTTATCCGTGCCTGCCTGGCCTGTGTCCTGCTGTCACGACCAGAGGGCAGAAGCGTGATTAAAAAAAGACTGCCCTGTCCCAAACGACCCAAATGTGCAAATAAAATCGATGCTCGGCATTCCTACTCCTACTTAATCCCCTCTGCCCCTCCTTCGGCTCCTTCTTCCTTCCTTTATCTTTTCTCATTTGTTTGCACCGCGCCGGATTTGCTTCTTGAGGAACTGCTGTTCACCCTGCCAGTCGCTCACATATCTCGATGCCTGCCGCCGTATCAACCGAGCTCAAGCACCGTTTGCAACTGGAATGAAGGGAAGGCGAGGGATCGTCGACAACACCTCGAGCGGGCAGTCTTTCTGCCTCGAGAGTGCCTCTCGCAACATGGCGACTTCCGCCAGCAGTTCTACGAGATTCAGCTGTCCGTGTCGCACGTCTCAGGCATTTTGCGTCTTTCGACAGAGCCTGGATTAACCTAAAGCAGCATGACGCCTTCGCCACATCGAGATACTGGATCCCCATGGTCATAGTCATGGTCATAATCGGGACCGAATTTGCTATGCCAAAATTGACATTCCAGGAGCGAGTAACTAACTGCCACTGATTCTCACAGCGCAGGGCCATTTCGAGTCTTATGGTGAATGTTCGCTATGCCAAATTGGACTGGGATTCAGCGGTTTCGTGGCTGGGCCGGCGGCATGATGAGCAGTGGACGGTGATTCGGTCGCTTGGCTAGTTTCATGAAAGGTTTTCAAATGCAGAACACAGCAGGACACCGAAGCAGCCAGGACAGCAGCCAGGACAGCAGCAGAAGACGACCGCCCAAATTATCACTTGCTCACACACCTCCGCCTCGACCGGCTATCCTCCCCTCCATACTGTACTATTTCAAAGCCTACTCCTGCCTCGCCTCCCCACAGCACAGGGAGATTCCCGCCAGCGATCATCCTGCCGGACCTCATTCGTCATTCAGACCCTGCTCACCGCGGCACTCCCACTTGTCACCAGCTGTTCGTCTTAGGTTCCCACTCTGCACTGGCTTCTCCCTATCTCTTACGGTTGCTTATTCCCCCGTGCGCCAACCATAACGCCGCGTCGAAACAGTGTCACAGCCTTTAGTACTCTTGAGTCCTCACTGAGGGGTGTTCTAGAGGGTGTGTAAAGGCGAAAAAAAGAGGAACCAGCCGGCGTTCCCACCCCCATCGTCCCCATCCCATCCCTCCTCTGTTCTCCGACGCAGGGCTCGGCACCACTCATCCCTTTGAGCCCATATCTCGAGGCCTCGTCTGATCCGCCCCAGATTTTGGCTTCACTGCTACGGCACTCTACTTGGTACGTCCCGATGCGCCTTTTCCTTTGTGTCTCGCCTTGTCCTACGGCGCGTTGTTCATGCATCATCTGCTGCCTGGCCCTCACCTTCGCCCCGGACGCTTTTCAAACTTGCCACCTCGCGCCGCGGCGGTTGATCACGAGCACCTGACCTCGCCCTCGCCCTCGCCCTCGCCCAACCAAAACGTGATCTGGCCGCTTACACGCCTATCAATTAATTCTTTCCCGACCGCATTCGCATTTTAACCTAAATCCTGGCGCAGGATCCAATGAGCCGGCTCTCATGTCACTCTTACCCCATTTCTCTACTGACGCTCTGGTGTTCGCAGCAGTCCACAAGCCGTTAATTTGCCGCATGTCATTGGCGTCGCGGTATTAATAGTAGCGTCTCGCTTAGCCTCCTCCGTGCAATTCGATCTCCGAAGACGAGTCGCAAAAGACATCCATCAACAGAGCGCGTGTTTAGGTAAGACCTGCCTCCATTCCTCCTTCTCCAGGCTGTATCGGTGTCTCGTGACGTCCTGTAGATACTGTCGCGATTGATACTGATAGCCGTTGATGCTGCTGATGTCGCTGAAGGGCATTGGCTTCTTCCTCACCTTTGCTCCCTTCACCATCTGCCGCGTCGCGACTTCCATCGCGACAGGCCTCGAATCGCGCTTGGTCATCTCAGCCCGACCCTCGAGGCCCTCTATGGAGACCTCTTTGTCGTTACACTGTATCGCTAACCTCTTGTCGCATCTGCAGATGGGTTGCCTTGCCGTCCTCCCACAGACATGAGCTCCTGGAACGAAGCCGCTGTCCAAAACCACAATGGCGCAGGCTTTCCACATATGGACCCTAACGCCAGTGGAGCCATGATGGACCCTTCCGCATTCATGAACAATAATACCTCCTTCGATCCTTCCCAATTCCAAAACCAACAACTGCAGCAACGAATGCAAAATGGCGGCATGCGCAATGGCTCCCCAGTCTTCAACAACCCTGTATATCAAACCAACTCCGTGATACCCTCCAAGAGACCTCGACCTCGCGATGACAGCCTGGGCACATCCCCCCGTCAAGCACCCGGCATGCTGCCAAACTCTCGCTCTCAAACTCCGCAGCAGCCTCCCTACCCTGGTTTTCCACAGAATAACGCACCTCCACAACATGCGCCTCAGCAGAACCCCTATTCACATCTGCAGAACGGCTCCTCGAATGCTAGCCCGTCTCCCATAATGGCCAACCAGCTACGTCCTGGCGGCGTACCACAACGAGTCTCGACCGCTTCTCCTCATCCCTTCTCTCCAGCCGCGCAACAGTTCCCTCAAGCCTCACCATCCCAATCCGAACATGGCAGTCGAGTCGATACCCCGCAGAGCAACAACCCATATGCGCAGAACCCTGGCTTCTCCCAAGGATTCACGCAAAATTTTACACCACCTCCAGGTCGGGCATCAGCTCCTCCGCAGAATGTGTCAACGCCTCAGATGCAGCAGACTCCTATGCAGCAACCTCAGATGTATGCTCAACAAGGCCAAGGCCAGACTCAACAGATGCAACGGATGGAGCAACAGAGAATGCTGTATCAAATGCAAATGCAACAGCAGCAGCAGAGAAATATGATGGCCGCTCGAGGGAACATGCCTCCCAGCGCAAATCCAATGGCGCACCCAGCAATGCAGAATCCCAATGGACAAATGGCCAACATGCGACCTCAACAAGGCACTCAACAAGGCGCATCTCAAAATCAGTGGATGAAGCAATTAGCAGGTTTCATGCAATCGAGGAATCTACCGCTAGAGACGCAGATCTCTGTTGGTGACCGCAAAATTCCTATCATAACCTTATTTATGGCCGTTACGAAGTTTGGAGGCTACAAGAAAGTCACCGCAGCGAATGGATGGCCTCAAGTCGCGCAGGCGTTGCAATTTCATCCAATGCAATACCAAACCGCACCTCAAGCATTGAAGGGTCACTACGAGAAGAATCTGGCCTTATTCGAACAATACTTCCTGGCGCAGCAACAGGCCCAAAGAGCTGCGATGATGGGACAGAACCCAAACATGATGGCTGGTCAGATGTCACCATCGAAGCAGATGAATCCCCAAGCCGCTTTGCAGCAATCGCAAACCTATTTGCAACAACAGCAACTCCTTCAGCAGCAATCTTTACAACATCAGCAGCAGACTACTCCTGTTAAGCAGATGACGTCGATGCACCCGCAACAGCCAGTTGTCAATGGATTCTCAACCCCTCAGCAAGCACAAGGTCAACCACACCCGATCAGCGCTCAAGGCCATGCTCGTAACAGCCTCTCAAGGAGTATGGAAGCTACCCCGCCTCAAAACGGAACCGCTTTCCCAACGCCTTCACCGGTGTCTGCAGTGAAGCCGGGGGGCTTGACGATACCCTCGCCACAAGTTGATGCTGCTGCACGAGCTGGTGCTGCGCCTGGAGGTGCACCTCAAGAGTTTAAGTTACCTGCCGAGTTGGATCCCAAGGTTCGAGTACTGGATACTTATGGTGGCGTTGAGCTCGAGTCGTTATCCAAGCTTGGTGCAGCCCTGGTACATGTGAAGCCCGACATACCACCTACTTTTGAACTAGGTACTGTTGACATCCATGCTTTGACGATGAGTCTCCAATCTGGGATCCATGCAGAAGTGCGGTTAGCGTTGGACACTTTGGCCACACTCACGGTCGATCCTCGACTTGTGAACCAGAACGCAATTCATCTCACGGCTTGTGAGGATCTGGTGGACACTTTGATCGATGCTGCAGAGGTCCAAGTTGAACTATTAGCTGAGAATGCAGCCGAGGTTTCGGACGTCATGCTTATCAACTCTTACGAGGACGTTGTCCGCAGTTGTAAGTGCGAGCAAGAAGTCTTACAAGATATCCCGGCATTCGGCACCCTCGAATACGAACTCGATCGATCTGTTGATAGGTTGATTTGTATCACGACCATCTTACGAAATCTTTCATTCACTGACAGCAACCTACCTCTGCTAGCAGATGAGCTTGTTATCAAATTCTTGTGTGTCGTTATACGATACTTAGGAACTCGAAATATGCTTCTACGGACGAACCAGAATACTCTGGATTTCATGAAGGATGTTATTACCTTGATTTCGAACCTGGCGCGAACCATTGAGTTGCCTGGTCGAGAACAAGCTTTGTGCTTACTGCACTTTTTACTGGCATTCGCGCCATGTCCACCCCCAAACACAGGCTCTGAACGAGTCGCCTTTGCACCTTATGATCCCGCCGTTCACGTATACCTTCCCTCGGCCGTCGACAGTCTAGCAGGATTACTTGCGCGAGACGAGCCCAACCGGACACACTACAAGACAATCTTCGCCTCGGACGTAGCATCCACTCCGCCTTTCGACCTTCTCACCCGCTCCTTTGCTCTCGCTGTCGCCGCAATACCCGACGAGAAGCAAGACGCAAAGCGGGGAAATCTCCAGCCAGTCGTCGAAGCCCGAAAGCCGTTCTTGCAGCAAGGCATGCTGGCCGCCGAGATCCTGTCTACTTTAGCACCTGGCTACGAGACCGGTGTTGCGAGGTCATGGCTCACGTCCGAGGACGGCTTTGCCCAGAATCTGTGTCGCCTCATCCTCACGCTCTGTCTGGAGTCGCCGCCAATGCTGCCTCAGCGCGGACAGCCTCAAGCGAAAGGGGTTGGAGATGAGCACACGTATCATATCATCATGTTTGGCATTGCTGTGCTCAGAAAGCTGGCGGAGAAGAGCAGGGATCCGGAGGGAGGAATCAAGATTCCGTTCGAGGGATTGCCGAGTAAGGAGAAGTTGCTGCAGGCTATGAGGATCGCGAATCCGCAGATGCAGCCGGTGCTGAAGAGTCTGTGTGCATATGTGGCGTTGGCACATAAATAAGAAAAGGAGGCGCTGTACTTAAATCGAGACAGGCCTCTACTTACCGAGATAGTTGGTGTGGCATGGCATGGGAATTATTTGTGGAGATCTTTTACTGAGGAAGCAAGCGAAGCGGGTCGAATTTTACGATTGGTGCGATGGAGTAGTGGAGTGTGGATGGGGAGGGAATGATTGGTAGGAGATTTGTATGCTTTGTGTTTGTATCATCTCGAGAAGTGAATCAACCATCAACGAACGAACGAACGAACGGGGCTTCCATAGACGCATCAATGATATTTGGAGCGTGAGGCGTTCTCTGCTTGTTTGTTATGATATCGATTTCTTTGGCGAGTGCGCTGGCTGGCTGGGTGAATGTGCATGTTTGTGATATTGTAAAAGTTGGAGATTGAGCAGAGCAGTGGGTGGGAGAGGGATGGAGTTGTACATATAAGTAAGACAAGGTATGAATCAATGAATGAGTTTCCACTTTTTACATGGAGGTCTGCGACCTGGTGCCGTGATATTGGTTCCTACTTCATACATTTTCCATCTTCAAGGCTTTGCGCCTGATCATCGTACACTGTTTTCTTCCACTATGCTGTGCTGCAGCAACACTTCGGTCCAGCCCAATTTGACTCTGAATCGATCAATAATCGAAGTCGTCCTCCTCGCTCTATCCCTGAGTTTATATCTATGAAACGAAGACACCTCAGTACTCTGAACCAACAAGAAAGCCATATCCTACAAATTCCTCTCTGTGAGAAATTTCTCGATCTCCGGTTTCTTATGTCCCTACACACCAGCATCATTAGCATATATCTTCATCCAATTCAATCCACTTATCCCTCTCCTACGCCGCGTCCTGTTCAAACCACCTCCTCAAACCCTCCCATCCTCACATTACCCAAATACCCAGCTCGTAAAACGTACCTTCACAATAATCTGCCTCGTCAACTGATTAATCACCACCTCCTTCTCCGGTACTCCCAATGCAGTTTGCAGCTCTGATCTTAATGCGCTGATGTTTCCTTCTATCTTCCGTAGCTTTGTGAGCTTCATGTTTCCGCCGCGCTTAGAGAGGGTATAGATAGGGAGGGAGTTGGAGGGTGTGCGTGTGATGGTCCAGGATGTTGGCTTCGGTATGCTTTTCGCTGCTGGATTCGGGTTGGAGGGCGTGGAGGAAGCGGGAGGTGGTGCTGTTTGCGTTGAAGAAGCTGTGGTTGTAGTCGAGAGACGAGAAACGCCCAAGAAGCGCTGCAGTGTTGCTGGGCGAGGAAGAGCCATAGGCCGTAGGAATAAGAGGGGTGTTTGTGTCGCCATTGCGTTGCTATTCCCTCAAATTCAATCAAGAGCGTTAAGGTAGCAGCAAAATCATCGACTGAGGTCGGGAGCTGCAAGCTAGAAAATTACGCGCTAGCGGGAATATTGCCGCTAGCGCGCTTCTCCCGACGCACACTCAGAAATTCGCACGAGAACCCCACCGCGATCTTGAATCTCGACAACAACACAATTGTTTGTGGAAAAGCCAGCGCGAAGATGGCAGACAACGCCTCCCCCTCGGAAATTGCCGCGCAGCACGATCTCCTCCCCAAGCTCCTCCCACACCTAGACCGGCACTTGATCTTCCCACTCCTCCAATTCGCAGGCGACCAAGAAGATGAACCCACACCCGCAATCCTGAAAGCCAAATACGAGTTATTGAAGAAGACTAATATGACGGATTACGTGGCGTCTCTGTACTGTGAGATGGAGGGCTTGGACGAGGCGCCGAAGGAGTTTGCGGAGAAGAGGGAGCAGGTACTGGAGAAGTTGGAACGGTATGCGGAGGAGTGTGGGATGGTGACGGATTTGTTGAGTAGGGAGGATGTTATTTCGGGGTTGAGGAGTGATAAGTTGGCGAATTTGGAGTTTTTGAAGAAGGAGCATGGGGTGGGTTCTCTCCCTTCTCTTCCTTGGGTTCTGTGTTGATGGTTTGCGGATGAGTGAAGCGTGAAGCGTGAAGGGTGGCGGGTGTGTATGTGATTTGATGCTGACGATGAACACAGGTCACCATCGAAATGGTCAACGCCCTCTACGACTACGGCAACTTCCAATACAGCTGCGGCAACTACGGGGCTGCAGCAGACACCCTCTATCAATTCCGCATCCTCTCCACTGACAACGACAAAGTTACAGCCGCAACCTGGGGCAAGCTCGCCTCCGAGATCCTGACTACAAATTGGGAAGTCGCCATGGAAGAAATAACCAAAGTGAAGGAGTCGATCGACACCAAGCTCTTCAACAACCCTCTCGCACAACTTCAACACCGGACCTGGCTCATCCACTGGGCGCTCTTCCCCTTCTTCAACTACGAGCCTGCGCGCGATGTCATCTGCGAGTTATTCTTCTCGGCGCCGTTCATCAACACCATCCAAACCGCTTGCCCATGGATCTTGAGATACTTGACCGCGGCAGTGATTACGAACCGAAACAGAACGAGAAACACGGGACAGTATCAGAAGCAGCTTAAGGACGTGGTGCGCATTGTGAAGCAGGAGAATTACGAGTACAATGACCCGGTCACCGATTTCGTCAAAGCTTTGTACTTGGACTTTGATTTCGAGTTGGCGCAAGTGAAGCTCTCGCAAGCCGAGGAGGTCCTCCGATCGGATTTCTTCCTCGTCGCGGCGTCAGACTCGTTTGTGGATGCGGCTCGACATTTGATTTCAGAGAGCTATTGCAAGATTCACCAGAGGATTGATATCAAGGATCTGAGCGCAAGATTGGGTCTGAGCCAGGATGAAGGCGAGAAGTGGATTGTGAATTTGATTCGGGATACGAGGGTTGATGCGAAGATTGATTATAAGGAGGGTACTGTGGTTATGAATCACCCGCCAAGTAGTGTGTACCAGCAGGTTATTGAGCGGACGAAGGGTGGATTCTTTAGGACGCAGGTGTTGAGTGCGGCGGTTGCGAAGTGAGGGACGGAGCGAGCGAGTATACGAGCTTCTGAAGTTTTGGCGAGTATCGAGACTCGGATAGTCAGAGTGAGATGACACTTTGGGCCCGAATGCATGGCTGGACGGCGTTATGGAGCAAGTAAAATCACGTCTTCTGGGCTGGTGGGGTCGGGTGTCTTTGACAACCTTACGAGCCGACGAGCTAGATAGACGGCATTGAGATTAGCAATGCATGGATTCTACGCCTTCTCATTTCCCTCGTCTTTCTTCCTCTGTTCTCTCCTCTCTACCAAGCTTTCATATCTTGGAGGATGTATAGGTTCTACAATTATCCGGCTGGGAAAGTTTGCAGTCCAAGCCCAGGGTTGAAGGCAACAATCACCTGCACTCTCAACTGCCCAATTCGAAATTTCTTGACTCTAAAATTATCTCGGAAATAGAGTGTATCGAATCGTGGTACCCAGATTTGCGAGCTAGAGATTATAGCCCGTAGTAATGGTTGATCCGAGCCCTTCAGGTGCACCTTTGGTTAATAGTGCACAAGCTGAAGGAAGAGCGTTTTCATAGTACAGTAGTGCATTTCAGCTATTTGATTTCAGTAGAATGTCATGCGCAGCAGAAAGTCACATCCGTAATGTTAGATGCATTAACTGTAATATCTGTTCATATCGGAACTTGGTCATTTGTTTCTGCTTTTTTAAGTATTCCAGGTTTCATGGAGATCCAACCCCCTTTTCTCAAAATGATCCTCGCTACCAAATTTCAAATTCAGTCTCCTTTACCTTGCCACCAGCCGCCCAGACAGTCTCTCCATACATAATACCATAATACCATACACATACGCGCTTCCAAGAAAGATGTAATGGGTGTCTTTGGCTCTTAACAACACTGGCATCGAGTAGCCATAAATTATGTAAACCAAATCGCTCTCGCCGCAATCAGGAGTTCCGAGGCCACATAGTCCAGAATCCGTGAAGAAAGATCGACGATGAGGGGAATTCTCTTCATATCTGACCGCCTGTAGAATGGCCTCAACGACAACAGTTATGTCGAAACCGTCAAGTGTGAGCTGTCCAATCTGTAGCTCTTTGAGGACGCGCCACAGTGATTTATAGACTTCATGAACAGACACTTTTTCACCTGCTTCTCAATATGCTAAGGGAATTCTCCTAATGTCATCTTCAAGATGTGAATCATATATGGACTGCGACTTAGGCCAATGATGGTCCAGTATGTTCTGCTGGATCTCATGGATGATGGCCAGGCGGTTCTGGTCAAATCCAGTAAGATCGACCGTGAAGCTAATTTGGTCGACAACTGATCCGTTCAATTTGAGGATTTTGAAATCATCAGACAACCGAGTCCGCATTTTGCAAGATCTCGAAGTTTCCCATGCTGGATTTGCAAGTGTAGGGAAACGATTTTCCACTGGACAAGCTAAATTTTGGCGCCCAACTGGGAAACCTGCTGAGCCTAGATGATTGCACAAACTCAAAACCTCTAAATTCTCCTCCTGCTCCAAAATAATAGTGAAAGTTACACAGTATACCCAACTTATGGGCTTTGCATAGTCCGCCACAATCTCGGGTTGGACGGGCCGGCCATCATCTTTTTTTTCAGTTGAAAGCAAGCCTAAAATAGTATAGACATAATCCCGGGGCTCAGTGGCATTTTGGAAATGCGCAATACGTGATAATATAAGAGGCTTGGTCCGCGGCTAGGTGGAAAATTTGGCACCGACAAAGTTCCGCGGACCTGGATCTGAACGCTGTGCGTGCGTCATCAAGGCTCAAAAAGTTGTCGGTGAGAACCTCTGCATCACTTTTTCGAGATAGTTGAATGGACTTTCAAGCAATTGAAGTAATCCGGACTTGAGAGCAGACCAAAAAATCCATTGATCTCCACATCCGACGATTGGATCCCTCGAAGCCACACAGATCTCTTGCAGAATCCATAAGCGAGTCCTGTATGGCTGGTTGAGGAAGGAGGCAACAGCCAGCAAATTTTCTGATGGGTTTTCAGGCCAGAATGTGACATCCGGGCTGGGATTATAAGGTTCGGGGCCTTTTGGACCGCTCTTTGGACCGCTCTTTGGACCGCTCTTTGCACGAAGATCCGAGTTCTCGGAGAAAATGTCCATAGCGAGATCACTATCATTGGAAGCTGGACCAAGCCAAACCAGCACATAAGCTGCCAATTCATATACTTGTTTCATCAGTCCGACCTGGTATAATCATTGGTCATTGTCCAGTTGATTGATACAAATCGCATCCATCCAAAGTTTTCTTGGTTTGTCTTTCCACCATAGATGTTGAAGCGCGACTTCCAGATTTGCCGTGACAAGAAAGCCAAGGCCCCCAAAGTAATGTTCCGGAGGTCGTTCAGATCACTCCATGTGTATGAAAGAGCCGAATCATGTTGGTGGTTTGAAATGGACTCAACAGCGATGTTGCGGAAGATTGGGTCACCTTGATTGCCGGAAGTTGCTTAATGATCCGAATTTGACGTTGAGAGGGGTTGAGTGATGAGTATGTGCTGTCGGATGCCATACAAACTGGAAAGAGAAATAAATCGAGTTGAGGCAAGGTTTTCTAAGTGATCTGCATATTTAAGACGTTCGAACTGAGGTTCAAGGCAGTGTTCGAAGTAAGGCTGAGCTGAAGGGTCACAACGTCATTGGTCACGCTTCTGCAGCATGGCCACCACCTCGACAATTTTGACATCTTTGCCATTAAAATTCCTGCCTAAAGGCTACAACCTTAAGGTTTGAAGCGATTCTTACAAACGAGTTCCTCGACTGTGGATCCCCGGAGTCACGAAACGAAGGAGAGTGAGACCTCAAAACGACGAATTGTCAGCAAGTTTCCTCGAGTGACAAATCTGTGGCTCTGTTTCTCAGTCGGTATGGAGGACGTTGACACTCTCCCTCCCTCGCCCTTTCTCGAACCTCCCGTCCATTTTCAAAGCCCGATTGCGTTTCAATCTCCAGCTATCGATGATACCCAAGATTTCACTCTCCGACCGCTGACTAGGATGCCTAGTCATGGGAAGGACAACGATCTTCGTTCAGTCTATCATGACTATCAAGACGAAGAACGACTTTGCTCTATTTGCACGAAATCAAGGACCAATGAGTACTTGAAATATCCCATAACTTCCAGTACACGTTTGATCCGTATCGGAACATTGCCGGAAATGAAGAGTCGTTGGTATTGCTTGGTATGTGGAACAATCTACAGATTTCTCAAGCATAGGATGCCTTATGATCTGTTTAACAAGTACTCCGAACAAGCCAGGGCTTTTGGCATAGAGCATATGGATGGAAGGAAGCGTATCGTCCCTCTTGAGACTGGGTCCCTATCAATGACGAAACTGCAAAAAGACGTGCCGGAGATAATTGGAACGGATCAATCCATCTATTCATTATTCCATGTGATGAAGATTGATCCATTGTACCAAGGCACGTTACCGAAGCCGAGGCGACTATCGAGTTTGGATATTGAATCAGGAATAGCCAACTACGGCGTTATTCGGTCTTGGCTATCAATCTGCGATCAACATCATGGGCATTCGTGCTGGCCCAAACAAAGCACTGCCTCGGAAGCCCTAAGTATCCACCTAATCGACGTCCAGAAAAGGTCCATCATTGAGAAGAAGTCAACCGTTCGATATATTACGCTGAGTTACGTTTGGGGACCACAGCAGACAGGGAGAAAGGAAGGGCCAACAAGGGCTGTTTCCTCGTCGCCACATCTCCTGCCAAAGTTCTTGCCTTCAAGCGTTTCACAAACAGTCGAAGATGCAATTCATGTTGTCAAGATGCTCGGAGAGCAATATCTATGGGTCGATGCTTACTGCATTGACCAAGCCGACTCCTCTGACCGTGATCATATGATCAAAAACATGTACAAGATATACGCGAGTGCTACTTTGACCATTTGTGCCGTGTCAAGCTCTTCCTCCGAGTCTGGGCTTCCTGGGATCAGCCATTTTTTCAAGGAGAGTCCACAATTTACCACAAGTTCAAACCACGGAGATGTGGTGGTATGGAAAGGTCAAAATATGGCAATTTGGAAGGATATATCGAACTCTCCGTGGCAGTCAAGAGCCTGGACATTCCAGGAATCGATTATGTCTTCAAGAAAACTGTGCTTTGGGGATCACGGCGTTTTCCTCATGTGTCGGCGAGAGTACTTCCATGATAATTCAGCTGTGGACGTTTCTCCGGTGCGCCAACCATCACAATATCCTTTCAGCCGTTTCAATAGCAAGCCTTTCAACTTCGAAGCCATCTCACAAATATATTGGGGATTTGAGACTTACACCCGTCTTGTTGCTGAATATACACGAAGAAATCTGACAGTAGCATCAGACGCTTCCCATGCGGTCGCCGGCTTACTCAAACAAATCACCATCGAGATTGGAGAAACTTTTGTGCTTGCCCTCCCAGAAAAAGATATAGTTTCTGGATTATTATGGCACGGACGTTTTCTCCACAGGCGAAAGTGCTTTCCATCGTGGACATGGCTTGGCTGGCAGGGACACATTCAGTACGAATATTGGCTGGTGGCTTCTTGGCAGCTTGGTACCTCCCAGAAGAAAAAGTTGTTCAGCCTTGTGGGCGTGATCCCGGTTATAGACAGCTTCTGTATCGATATCAAAATGACTGCCACAGTTGTTCCAAAGAGATTAGGAACACTCGATTCACTTTTTGTTTGCTCTCAAGTAGCGGCCTTCGAAATCGTTCTCTCTTGGAGATATGGCAAAGTAGTGGATTTTGGTTGTCATGATAGCACGCAGGAGAACGACTCTATGGCTGATGTTGACGAGTGGGAACTACGGAACGCTGCGGGTAGGCCCATACCACAAGATCCGTTTGGCATGCCCCGTCGCCTTGGTAGAGCATGTAATTGTTTCTTTTGGACTGATCGGGACACTTCAGCTCGAATTAAGCATGCGGGAATAAAGAAAATTGACTTCCTACTTTTACAGCGATGGGCTGATACAGTACCCGACGCTATAAAGTCCGACGATGCAGAGTCCAACGATGCAGAGCCCGATGACACCGAGTCCGATGATACTGAGTCCGATGATACTGAGTCCGATGATGCAGAGTCCGATGATGCAGAGTCCGATAATGCAGAGTCCGATAATGCAGAGTCCGATGATGCAGAGTCCAACGATGCAGAGCCCGATGACACTGAGTCCAATGATATAGAGTCCGACGGCTGCAACATTAACGAACTTGGGAAATACGGCGATCAGGTGTGGTTGATGCCAATTTTTCGAACCCCTGATGAATGTGCAGAAAGAGTTGGGCTCCTGACGGTGCCGTACCGATCTTGGATAGAGGCAAAGCCTGAAGCCGCCACGATTTCCCTCATTTGAGAGGAAAATGAAACTTTCTGATACGATTCCGGTTCTTGATAGCAAAAGACCTAGGAAGTGCGAACCGTCTCCCAGTCACAAATGTACAGTTAAATTATTGGCCCGTTACGGCCAGAAAGCCGATGCGAATCACAATGAGAAGACTCTTCAGTGCTTGTAAATTGACGGTGTTCAAGCACTTGCCTTACAACCAAGTGCTTCTTGCGTTTAGCTGCATATCAAGAGTAGGCTCATTGCAGATGTCTTGGTTTTCAATCCCTTGAAACCCTTTACATGTGCCTGAACCGGCAATATGTTCCTGCAAATCACGTGCTCGGGAGAAAAAGGGGTGAGCGGTATTGCCTCGGTAAGGCGGCGACTGCAGGTACTGTACTATCCGCATGCAACCATCACAACCACGCCCTGAATTGCTTTCTCAGAGCACAGTTCATCACAAGCTTACACAGAAACAAGGCTGACATCATAAACAAGCAAAAAAATCGCATAGCCGTGACAAAATGTGAGGCTGTAGGTGGCAACACTGATTGGCCGTCAGCAATTGCAGCTTGGAAGCCATCCCGTCCGCAAACTCGCGGACTAGAGAAAGGCATATTGCAGCCTCGTGCCCATTTAGCATATTCAAAATCCTTGAATCACGCCGAGTATGCCTTCTCTGCTCATTCGACCGCGTAAAAAAGGGCAAAGAGAACGGACTAGGGGTCGTGGTTGCCTGGTCAGCCTCGCGCCCAGTTGCGGTTTTCATAGGCTCCCTGACCAGAACAAAATAATACAAATAGATCCAACACCTCCCTAGAGACAGGAGGCCCTACCTCGGAAGTTCTCTCGCCGTTTCCTCTTGAGGTCCAGAGGTAAAAAACCAAAAAAGTAAAGCCCGGGGAATGGTTTGAAGTTTCCGTGAGGGTGTCCTGCCCCAAGGTACACTCCATGAATGCGTGTTGCTGACCACTTCCCCATGCATGATCCCTTCTCCTTGCCCTAAGGTCCCTGAGATGTCTCAGATCTTCAAGGACATGTGATTAAAGGCCTAATCGAGATTTTCGGTAGAGGTGAGGCGAAGGGTCCAGACGGAGCGCAGTGACGGGATACGGGATCCGCTGACTCAAAGTCATGATAGAATGTCAGCATGATCTGGTCTGATCTTGTACGCCTTGGTTGGTTTCATTGGTCTAGGGACTGTGTGCTATGATGAAATATGAGAGAAGGTGGAACTCGTGACACACACATGACGGCGATCGCCCTTCGCTCGCCCTATAAATAGGGAAATATACGAGTATTTGTAGACTGTGACATGGCCCCAAGCGCTCGCGCCCGAGACCATTCTTCGCCCTCGCACATAAAGAATATTACCTTCCCACAAGATAGCCAGAAACTGATCCGAACCCAACAAAACTTCTGAAAACAGAAATTCGATATGTGAACTCGCCGTTTCAGTGACCAAACGCCCAAGAGACGTTGTTGGCTTCGCTGCAAGCCATACAATGTCTCCCGATAACTCAAAAAGGAACCCGTGGGTCACTATGACCGAGTTGAGAACGCAAGGCAACCAGATATCTTGTTGCGTATCCACCGGACCAGCCTTGTCGGAGGAGAGCCTTGCGGGCGAAACCGGTAACCAAACCGGCAATTCCTCTACGAATGGAACTCAACCAGAAAGATGGACTCAGACACCCAGGTTGGATGATGAGAACTTGTAAGTAATCATTCATCGTGCCCATAAACCACTGCTGATCCTTTCTAGGGAAAGTCCTTCAAGTGAGCGATCAACTTTCCCGAGAGCGAGCCCACAACGTAACAACTACATCGAGAGGATGCCTTCTCAACGACCTGGAAACTCCGGATGTCACTATCCCCGCGTTGATGTAACCCAGGAAAACTTTGTCATCTCGACATCTCCCACAGGTCAACCAGCAAGTCTTCCAGGCAAACTGGTCTCGCAAAGTTGCAAACCACGCACTGCGAAGGACATCACAGACTTCTCAAACCTGGCGGCCCTCTTCCCCACTGTGTTCCATAATGCACCCAAGGAGGCCATGAAGAAATTGGAGGAGACTTGCGAACGGTACGAGATCATGACTTATGAACCTGAGGAGCAACAATCAGAAGACCAAGTGGAAGCCAAGGATAGTATCATCCATAAACCAGACTCAAAGGAGGTCATGGACTCCCAAACACAGCACCCAGTTGACTCGCTAGCGAATCAATTTGAGGAACATCGACAGTATAACCAAGCTGAAATCAAAGAACAAGCTAAGAGCGATATTTCCTAGGAAACGGAGACGGAGGGATGATTCCAGTGCAAGACGATGGATACTGGACTTCGACGGCCATCCAAGGAACCCGAGGACTCCTCTTGCATTGTCAGACTCCGTCATCGGAGGAACTTTCTTTGAAATGGCAACGATCAGAAGATCCGACGTTGTGGTAAAACAGTATGCAGCGCCGAGAAGGGCCAGGAATTCGGTCAATAATAAGCACAAGGGACGCTCGCTTTTCGGAATGACTTCAGCATATCGCAGCTCTCCAATCTCCATTAGGTTGTACTGCCGTTGAAGGACGTTGGATTCTTTGGCGTTTGGAGAGGCTTTCGGTCTGCTGATATCTTGCGTGGAGAGATTCGCGGAGGACTTCGAGGTTGGGCTCTGATGATGGTCTGGCGTAAGCCGGCGACAAGGCCGGTTCCCAAACGACTTCACCATTGACTTGGATACATCGAAATTCAATTCGTAGAAGCATGAAGTGTTCTGAGTCCTAAGTTTGACCTAAAAAAGTTGGGTAGCAAAGAATTCTAAATAATTCTTTCGAAGGATGTTGTCAAACTATGCCAACGCATTCTCCCTCGTGATGTTGCCACATGGGTCTTATATTGTGTTGGCCTTTTCGGTCTCGACCGTTGTACCCACGTTCCATCAGGGAGTGAAGTCCGCTATCGAGTGTCTTATCAAACTGGGGTGGTTATCCAATTCGATTTTGACCAATGTTGAGGCTGGCGGATATCTCGGAATTTAGGGGGGAGAGCGTCGCAACGGTCAGCCTCAAGACATCTTATGTAGCCGCCACACATCTCTAGGTGCCCAACCCCCAAATGCATATTAAATTTATGAGATACCTTGAGGATCTTATCTGCGCTGAGTACACCCGAGTATTGTGCCCTTGATACATCTCGTGCCATGCTGGTGATAAATCTGATTTGTCACCACAGCAGTGTACCACAACCAGGTTCTCGACCAGGTCCATTTGTACTCCCACATTTTGTAGCAAAAGTGCTTGGATGGTCTAATTTTTGAAGACGGGGCCTACGTAATGACCTGACCAAGATAAAAGGCGACTGGAAGAAGTTTTCCATCCCATCCAACAAGGCATCATTGAAAGGTTGATCTTTGCTGAGGCGACTTTTTCAATCTCGATGCTTTTAGATCTCGACGCCCAGAACTGGCCATGTGCAAGACATCAGAATGCAACCATGTCGGAGTTTAGGGGCCCATGCTTGTAGCAGTCATTCAACGATTTTCGACATACCGGACTTCCTCAGCGTGCATGTGACTGCGAAGAGCCGCAAAGTGGACTGCCAGCGCACCGAATACGGAATGTTGAGGTCGACGATGTCTCACGGAGATTCCATTGTAAAGCCATAAGTAGACTCAAGTCCTGGAGCATGACATACCTATACTCACTCAACTTCTTGTATGAAAAGCTAGTGAGCGACAAATCATAAGTCCGCTGGTCCAGAGGCCTATGAAGGTACTAATCTTCCGTGGGACGTATTATGGCAAATCGAACTCCTCAAAGCAAGAACTGCTATTATTCGACTTCTGAAAGCGTGTCCTCCAACCGCCGCAGTGGTTGGTGTTCGAGCACCAGTAACGGTAGTCATTCCAGTGGGGAATGGCATAGGGTCGCAGGGAGTGCACAAGAGAGCGCCGATGGGTAAGGGTGGTGTGATACTTTCGCAACTTTGATTGACGTGAACAGTTCGACTTATCTCTCACGCACGATCCTCGAGGATCGGTCGAAGGTCCGACTCAGCTCGAGTACTAGCAGGACCCACCGGAAAGATACGAGTGGATGGCATATCGACTCACAAAATGGCGAATCCGATCGGTTCTCGTTTGTGAATGTACAAAAGGCTTGGAACATTCGCGCGGAAAACCTTTTCGTGGAAAAAGTTGATGAATTGATTCATGCTTTCGATGCCGTGTTCGAGTTGAATATCTCTTGCCGCTCATGCTTGACCAAGCGATTCTCTCATTTCTTCAACTCCCTCAATGGCTCAATATCCTCTACCATTCCGATCTCCAGCTTGTCCCATATTATCCCACACGTTGGCTTCAAGGCTCCGGTAACGGTGATGACTCTCTCGTTCGTGACCACAAAATCACAGCCAACGTCCCACTTTTCTCCCCTCAACTCTTCGTCAAGTACTTGGCACTCATGTAGTAAGGCGATTGTTACTGTTTTCACATCCACAACACCAGCCTCGTAGAGCATGGCCCACTCGAGATCAAAGAAGCCATGGCCTTTGCCAAATCGCATGCCTTGATAGTTGATGACTCCTGCACCTGTGACCATCAACCCGACCATATCGATGGAGGTTTTAATGTTCGCGAGTGAGACGTGTCGTGCTAGTTTCTCCATCCCATCGAGAAGACTTGCCATTTCGTACCTCGACTTGTCAATTGTGGTCGGATCTAACAAGAAGAAACCACGTCGAATGCCATAACTCGTGACCAGAAGAGTTTTGCCGTCTCTAAGGGCTCGGTAGCGGAGCTCTTGGAGGCAGTTGTCGGGAGCGATGAAGACGACAGAGTTAGTTCTGTAGGCGGGAAGAGAGATGAAATTCGTGACGGCGGCGGAGGAGCCATCGAAATCCGCAATGAAGGATGAGTAGTCGTGATGGAAGCGTGAATCTGGCAGAGCGACATGGCGAAGTTCAGACCAGACTTTGGTACGGATGAGATTCTTATGGGAAGAGACCGAATCAGATGCCATGATCACCGTGCGCAGTATTGAAGAGTTCGACAATGACGTGAGCTGAGTATTGACAAACTCGAGAGGAGAGGATTGATAATTGGTCAATTGCAACTCATACCTCGTGACATTTCTGTCACTGGAACGCCAGCAGTTGGATATGCGTTTGGGTTGCACAGAATCGAGGTTGTGGTCGGAAAAGACGTTGACGGTTCTCGGGAAGCAGATCGGGAATTTAGTGCCGGCAAAAGGTTGGGTCGATCGCACCTTCCCTGCATAACCGGGTTCGGTTACTCCCAATTTGGAAGGTACAGGCGTCTCGGTAGGAGCGGAGCTGAGAATCAAGAAGTGTGAGTGGCCTAAATGTTTTATTCCCCATAGAAGCCAACACTTTATCAAGTTGGTTTTATTAAAGGAGGTGACAGCCATTCGAAACCGACTTTTATATCTGTGTATATCAGCCAATCACATGGAGATCCGCGCTGTCACTGCCGCTTCACACACCTCCCCGCCATCCTCGAAGTGGCAAGGCCATCCCGCCTCGATAGAAGGTGGGGCAAGTCGTCGAACCGATAGGCGGGATTGGACGAAACTTTCCTATGACATCCAATTAGACAATCCCATGCGTAATCATTGAAGCCGGACGACTTCGAAGGATATAAGTCACGAACCGCGCCTCATCTTCTTCTTTGTCTTTTCTCCAAGTTTCTTCATTTGCTGCTGCATCACACCCAAGAGAGTTACCATATTCAATCTCTACGATGTCGATGGAACAAGTTCCAGTCTCTCTGCCTTTTGTGGGTGCAAAGCAGGCAGCCCATCAGCATCCCATTGGCCCTTTGACTGCCAACGAGATCACCGAGGCCGCCAAGCTCATCAAGGCATACTGGCCTGCAAATACAAACATTCAGTTCAAGACCGTCACGTTGCTGGAACCAAACAAATCAGAGCTTATACCATTTTTGGCAGCTGAGCATGCGGGACAGCCTACCCCCACTATTGAAAGACGAAGTTTCGTCAACTACTACATTCGCAACACTGTAAGTAAAATTCCAAGCCTGCCAACCCTCACACCAAGTCTGACCGGAAAGGTCATTTTAAGGAAAACTGCGTACTAAACATGTCCATAGGACAAACTGCACGAAGCCATTGTCAACTTGAGCCAAGGCAAGGTTGAGAGCAACATTCGTCTTGGTCCAAACCTACACAGCGGTGCGGATGCCGAGGAGATCATCCTGGTTGAGAAGCTTGCTTTGGAGGATGTACGGGTCAAAGCCGAGATCGCCAAGCTCAAGCTTCCCGAAGGCACAATCGTGATCTGCGACCCCTGGATTTATGGTAGTTTCCCTCCGTGCCATTTCTTAGGTCCATTCTGACGATTTTTCAAGGATCCGACGGTATTAACGATGGCCTGTTCTCCGACGAGAAGCGAATGTTCCAGTGCTTTCTCTACATCAGAGACCCAAACAATGCCTCTGAAGCAGACAGCAACCACTATGCCATGCCAATTAGCATTTCTCCAGTCCTGTCTGCTGAGACAATGAAGGTCACTAGAATCGATATCCTCCCTACCGGAGTTGATAACACTATCAAAGAGCCATCACCACTCAAGGTCCAGCCTTCGAATGAATACATTCCAGAAGCGCAGGCTCTCCGAACAGACTTAAAGCCACTGAACGTGATCCAACCAGAAGGTGCTTCTTTTCAAGTCACCAATTTCAGTGAGCAAGGCCACATCATCACTTGGCAAAAGTGGAAGTTCAAAGTGGGCTTCAACTTCCGCGAGGGCATGGTCCTCTACGACGTCCACTATGCTGGCCGACCACTCTTCTACAGACTCTCGCTCTCGGACATGAATATCCCATACGCTGACCCTCGCCACCCATACCACAAGAAGGCCGCATTTGATCTCGGCGACGCCGGTGCCGGTATCATGGCCAATAACCTGCAACTGGGCTGTGACTGCCTGGGCTCTATCCATTACCTCTCCAGTGTCCTGAACGACGACAAGGGAGAGCCAATGCATATGCCCAACTGCATCTGCATCCACGAGCAAGACGCCGGCATCGGCTGGAAGCACACCAACTACCGTACCGGCCGCGCAGCTGTCGTCCGCAACCGCGAGCTGGTTCTCCAATCCATCATCACCGTCTCCAACTACGAGTACATCCTCGCCTTCCAATTCAACCAAGCCGGAGAGCTCATGTACGAAGTGCGCGCTACAGGAATCCTCTCCACCCAACCCATCGACGAAGGCGTCTCCGTTCCCTGGGGCACAGTCGTGCACCCTGGCGTCCTGGCCGCGCACCACCAACACATCTTCTCCCTGCGTGTAGACCCCATGATCGACGGCCTCAAGAACCGCGTCGTCTACGACGAAGCCCACGCCATGCCGCGCTCAGATTTCAACCCCCACGGCGTCGGCTACACCGTCAGCGAAACGTCCATTACCACATCCGGCGGCTACGACTTGAACTGGGACGCCAACCGTATCTTCAAGATCCAGAACGCTGGCGTCAAGAATCCAGTTAATCACAAGCCCGTCGCATACAAGATCATGGTCCCACCATTCCAGAAATTGCTCGCGGACAAAGACTCCTTCCACCACAAGCGCGCCGAGTTCGCGGACCACAATATCTACGTCACCTCATACAAGGACGGTGAGCTCTATGCTGGAGGCAAATATACCAACCAATCGCGGGGCGGGACGGGCGTGCGTTCGTTCGCAGACCGTAAGGATAATGTGCTAGATACGGATGTTGTTGTCTGGGTCCAGTTCGGCATTAATCATGTGCCTAGGATTGAGGATTTCCCCGTGATGCCGTGCGAGATTCTGAAAGTGAGTCTTAAGCCGGTGAACTTCTTTGAGAAGAATCCGGCGCTGGATGTGCCGCCTAGCACGCAGAGTTTCAATAAGAGTGTGTTAGCGAATGCGGATGGGAAGGAGGCGGTTGCGGAGGTGGGCGCTGGCGGCGAGGTGTGCTGTGTGAAGGAGAGTAGTAAGTTGTAAGAGAGAGTCGAAAAGAGGCATAGATAGATACAGGCGGGGTGTTTGATTTGGGCGAGTGCAGCTAGTGGCTACTGTGGGTTAATGGGTTTTGTTGATGGCGTTCAGGCCGGGTATACCAGGAGAATGGCTAGCTAGTGTAGCTCAAAGTCATGCAGAAATACTTGTACTCCAAAAGCCCTGGCTTCAAGCGTATAAACCCCACCCTCTTCGACTGTCCTTCACTAACAGCTTTTCCTCTTGTATAACCGGAATAGTATTTTGGGCTAAGACAAGGCTGAGGTAAAATCTTACCTGCTTGATTCGGTTCGAGCTTTCGATAGTAAGCTTGTATAAGTTCGAGGATGAATGACGCGATAGCTGACTAGTGATTCGAACACACTAAGCGAGCTCAAATTGCCAAAGCACAATATCACCAGCCTATGCCTCCATCGAGTGTAACGGCCTCAACAAGCAGAATCCCAAGAGGCTAGTTCTAGCACTTGAAGAACTAGACGATAGTTTCATCGAAGCAGTCCGCGACCTCGTGCTAAATGCACCCTCCTACCTCCAAGTGCGAGCGACTCTCTCTGACGAGGATCTCAACACCTTAAAAGCCCCGGATTGACGTATCAGAACACCAACTACGATGTCGAATCTATACTCAACTACCCGAGGAGAAAGACCAAAGATTTCAAGAAGACATGAGCAGCTGTTACGTGGCAGCTCTCGATTGGATACACCATGGCAATGAGGACGCATGTTAAATCGTTCGACTGGAAGTTTCGAATGCGAGGATTCCAGTCTACCGGAGGGAATGCGTGGTGTGCTGCCGTGCCGGCCATAAAATCACTGGAAAGGAAATTACAACTGATCTCGTGGAAAAGTTTGAGGCCTTTGACGATTTTTTGGACGAAGTACAGTACACGCGGAATCTGGCTCAGTACAGCCCAGGGAACGGTTCTCGGACGAGCCGATTGATACGTTATAACTATAGCTTCTAGTCCTACACATGCGGTCCAGTCCGAGTCAGACTAACTTATGTTCAGACTAGCGGTACAGCAGATCATTTCTCAAAGAGGGCCTGACGCGCCTTTGCTTCAGGCTGAAGTAAGTACTCTCAAGAGGATGATCCGTCAGAAAAGACTGGAAGACAAACAGTCAGAGCAGCTCGCTGAATCTGAAATGCATCAGGTGAATGGAGGACACCCGGGATCTGATACAGCAACAGACTCCGTTCTTACGGAGTCAAATTTGGAAACTCAAAATGCAAGCTCATAACTGTCAACCCCTAAACAAGACTCCTTGCTCATTTTGTCGCATAGTGGCACCCAGCCCTCATGGCAATTATTAGCACCTTTATGCTCCTCACCTCCACCTTCGGCTCCTTCGCATGGAAATACTCTCTCATCAACCCGGTACCCAGAACGACGCAGACTTCTGGCTTCTCATCCAAACATGCACGATGTCCATCCTCGGCCTCGCTACTATCATCTTCCTCTTCTCGAGAGCAAGAGTATTCAAAGCCAAATTAGAGCAATTGTTTGGATCGTTGTCGCAATCAGCTTTAGCAGCATTATTGCTTCGATTCCTGCCTACCTGTTTTGACGAATAGAGTATAGTGCGACATTAGATTTCTTTAGTGGTGCAATGCAGAGTATTGTTATTTTGCTTATAATGTTCAATCGGAGAGCCATGTGATGGATGCAAACATGGTGAAAAGTTTGAGAGTTGATTGTTGGTGCGTTTGTTTGAATTGTTTATGTATGTTTTTCAACTACTTGCAAAAGTCTTAAGCTTGCTCCCTTTCTCTTGGCTTCTATATAAATCAGCCTCTCTTCCCATCACTTCAGGCCACAAATACATTCTATAGCAGTAATCTCAGAGATGTCGGTGAACTCAAATGTATCATTATTTGAGTTCATCGATAAATGCTGTAGAGACTGTGGTGAAGTTCTGGTTTGGCTAGCCGCACCTGCTGTTTCTGCATAACCAAGCTGATGAGCGGAATGATCTCTTTGAACTATAGAAAAGAATAGACTTACTGCCAAAGGACAATTTACTAGGTCGCCTTCCCCCACTTCCATAAATTTTGAAACGCAGCTTCGATAATCAGAACTTCAAGCCAAACATTTCCAAGGCCATCACACAACCCCAAGACCTTGAGATCCATCTTTCTTCGACTCGTCCTCTATTCGTCATCTGCACTAACACAACCTGCAATCTGCTTTCCATTAAGCACCTTAAGCTTCTAGGAGAGTTTCTCTGGACCAAAGTAAGCATCCGAAACTTCTTGACCTGTTTTGCATTATTCTACAAACACAGATAAGTCAGCTAATCTTCTATCTCTCCAACAGAGCATACAAAACTTGTGTCGGATCAATCCCAAACGAATCTCAACAACATGGTCTATTTCATGACCTTCTTCGTCGAGGGAAGCGTCAAGCCTGCAGTCGCCCAAGCCCAACTCCCAGCCATCGGCGCCTGCGCAGTCGTGTATAGGCATCCGGATAACACCCATGGGGACTTGCTGGAGCACTCCCTTCAGACATGTCACTGACCCAAATATCGCAGGACTCCCCGCTATTATCCATGCGCAACAAATAGCCCTCGAAAAGTCCGATCAACTAGTACACGCACCTCAATTAGACGTTAGAATCCACGCTAGCAACATCTATGCCCTCAATAGCATGGCCAACAGAGTCTGGCTTCTCAATCACGGATGGGTCAATTCCGACGGCTCCGCGGTAGAAAACAGGCAGTTGCTTGAGCACGCATTCCGGCTTCATGATACGCTGCGAACCCGGGGCGATGTTCAGTATATTTGGGTACCCCGAGACAATAATACTATTGCAGGACCCTACTGCAATATGGCGATTAATTGGTTGGACGGACATCAGCTCCGGGAGATGACGTGGAATTCAAGGGAGCACCGCGACTGAAGCACTTTCTGAGGTTGAGAAACAACTTTGGGAGACAACTTCGGGAGACAACTTCGGTAGATGAATGTGATGTGTTATTATTACTCTGCATCTATAACACTTTTCAACCCCTAATGCGTGAAATACTTCTTCAGCGGAAAATCCTCCAGATAAGGACGTTATGATGCTTTGACAGTTGTGCTTAGTTGCCGCCTCGCCTTCTTCTCAGGACCGCCTTCCCAAAATGCTGAGTCGCCATCCCAGTCGTCCTCGACGTCGCCGTGAGCAGCAAACAACAGCAGCTGAAAGGATTGCGGTCGCTTGAGCCTCGGCCAGGGGGAACAATGCGTGAGGTCGTATGACGATCTCTGGTTGGGTTTCTATCATCGCCGGCTGTCCCGGTTCCGATCCCCGGACCAGGATGAGTGTTGTCGGATTTCAGCGCGAACTGGGCGTTCACGCTGCAAGCCAGATGGATATGCGGCCGCACCAACTATGGCACGAGGATCACAACTGTTCACGCTGCCCAACTCTGCCACCCGACTTCAAGCGGCCTCAAACAAGGCCAAATTGGTCACAAAAACACGGGAGAGCCATTCGGGTTGTAAGACCTCAAGAGCAATGGCTCCCTGGTACGAGTGTCTTCCCGTCGTTTGAAACGATTTGCATAAGTTGTGCTGAGATTTGTGCATTGGCAGAATCGAGCGGTGTGCATGTGTCTGCCACCCGAAATCCATCACGGGCAAATGAAATGTCTTATCTGCTGTTAACCCTGCTCACGGCTGTCCCCTGTGTCAGCTAGCAAATCATGACCCCAGTAAGCATCCTAGGAGCCCAAGTCTTAAAATGGCTTCGACCCGACAGCATGTCTCCGGAACCCCACCGTCAGCATTTCTGAGCAACGTCCGGAAGCTGTGTGCGCGATCTCAACGCTGGGACTAGGCAGGCGATAGATTCCACGACGTCACGATGGTCGGTGGTGAGGATATTATCGCTCCGGTATGGTTGTTGCGACTCCGTCTTTGGTGCTTCAGATACGCTGACGAGGAGAAAGCGGAGCGAGACTGAATCGACGCGCTCTTTCGAAATGCAAGTACTGCAAGTCAAGCTCACTACCACGAAAAGCTGGAAAGTGACGCAAACATGAAACTGCTGCTGATATCCAAAAATAGTGATTGGGAGACTTCCTCGATTGATTCCACGATAACCAAATACCGAATGGAAAATGGCCGTCGCTATCATGCTTACAGAGACGGAACCTACTGGTGAGATTGACACTATATAATCGTGGAGATTGCTTCAGCTGCAACTGGCTGACTGTTCAATTAGGGCACCAAACGACGAAAGACAAAATGAGAATCTTGACATCAAGTGAGTGTCTTTGGACGAAAAGTTGATGAACATGCTAAGATAAAATTGACAGTCATCACGCATACCTCCTTCTCCTTGACGGAAAGCTATATCTTGCGCCCATCTCAAAGGATATCAAAAGAGTCCTCGATCTGGGGACGGGCACTGGAATCTGGGCGATAGACTTTGCGGATGAATTCCCAAACGCAACTGTGCTAGGGACAGATCTTTCTCCTATCCAACCGTCCATTGTCCCACAAAATTGCCTGTTTGAAGTTGATGATGCTTCGGATGACTGGGTTTATCCGCCTGATTATTTCGATTTCGTTCATATCCGCAGTTTATTTGGAAGCATCAACGACTGGCCTACTCTATATACGCGAGCTTACAAGTGAGTTTCCCCTCTGCACAAGAAGATCTAATTAATTGTCGGATTCTGACTCGACCAGTCACATGAAACCTGGTGGATATATTGAACAGTTTGAAATATCTGTTGATATCAAGTCTGATGATGGCACTGTTACTGATGATGGTCCTTTGAAAAAGTTCAGCGACCTCTGTAAGGTGAGCAAAATTTCTTGTTTGTCTCACATTTTGCGAAGTGTCATTCGATAATTCTGCCGAGCTGCAATTGATTCTTGATTGACTTCATTTAGATGTATAGAAGTGCGGGAGAGGTCACCGGTAGGAGCTTCACGGTTGCAGATACGATGAAAACGGATATCGAAAATGCTGGTTTTGTCAACGTCGTTGAGCAAACTTTTAAAGCACCCATAGGAGGTTGGCCAGCGGATCCCAAGTTACGAGAGCTGGGGAAGTGGATTTTGTTAGCTTTTAACACTGGGTTGGAAGGCTACGCGTTGGCTATGTTGACGAGAGTCATGGGGGTGAGTGCTACATGAAACCCAGGCTTCGACTACCCTGAAACTTCAAATCCTCATTCGCTGACTTGAATCAGTGGACAACGATAGAAGTCCATGTGCTACTGTGGGTGGACTCATAATTCCTACTCTTGATGACAAGCCACTAACGTTTGCTCCAGGGCACAACTTCGCGCTGCAGCACGAGATCGAAAGATTCATTCTTACTATGAGGTAAAAGTTGTATACGGTCAAAAACCGTTGTCGATGCCGACAGCATAAATATTGCGAATAATACCTGACAATCAATTTATATCATCTGCAGGTCCTCAAGTCTAAAGAAAGGAACAAGACCCGAAGCCCAGTCAATCATGAAACATGCGTTAATCATTGAGCTGGTTTCTCCTCGATGAGCACGCTTCAATTCTTCCAGTCAACTTCATACCTTCAGACGATGCAACATCAACCTCAAAATCCAATTCTTTGCCCCCATCTTCTCCTCCACAGCTCCCAACTCTTGCTTGAACTCCGCATGCAACCCATTAAGCATCTCCTTGGTATACTCCAAACTCCCTGCCTCCTCCAATCTCTTCAGCACAAGCTTCTTCATATCCGGGGACATGCCCTTGGTCTGTTTCCCCGACTGGAAAATGCTAAGGAGTTCCGTGCTGCCTTTTTTGTCTTCAACTCTCAGCGCGTGGATAATGGGTAAGGTGAAAGTGCCTTGATCGAGATCGTTCCAGTGCGTGGACTTTCCTGCTGACTTAATGATATGAGTGAGATGAATCACGTGATAGATAGAAGAACGTACTAGTCCAAGGATGTCTTGGTAGTCATCGCGGATCTGGTAGTACCGGCCTAGTATATTCATGAGAGTGTCGATGTTGACCTTTGAATTCTTTGTTGCTTCGGCTTGCATCATTTTAGACCCCATTCTGAATAGCCCTCCAGTTTCTGCACTTTCAATTAGTTCCTTCCTTGATTATACTGCAATTCGGGTGGGTTTGATCACATACTCTGTTCAATGCGCTTGAAGTATTCTGGAACCGATGGTGCTTTGCAGTGATATGTCTGGTGCAAGTCAAGGGCTTGCCCGATATGAAGCTGTTTCAGCTCCTCTGCTCTTCATCAGTATTCTGTTTCTCATATCGGAGGTGCCGCCTGCTTACCGAAGAGAGCAATGATTGCTTTGGGAGAAAGCGCTGTTGCATCTTCTAGTCCTTTCATGTACATATATGTCGCCGAGTTAATAGTCTGGCTTATGCCGAATACAATGTGCGTTGATGGGAAGCCTCGTCTCATGGGCGAGTTGTCTTGGATGTCATCGAGCCTAGTTGTCGTATATCAGTTTGGACTATTTGACGGTACAGTTTGCTTCGGACTTTGCACTCACATCAAAGAGACGTTGTGTAGAACTGCAACGACGTGACGGATTGTAGCGATTGAGGATTCTGGAACATGATACCAGTTGTTAAGGGCATCAATCAGTTGGTCTCGAGCTCCCTTGGCTGGGAGAGAGGAGATGTAGTTGTAAGGCTCGAGTACAACCTACAATAGTCAGATATGTTGCATACCCTTAGGACTCATCGTGTACTTACCACATCTTCGTCTCTGTCTGCGAACACTTCATTGTGGATGCACTGTCCTTTGTATGCTAATGCCCCATTGACTTTGACTTTCTTCGCTTTTGGCGCGTCGGTCTCTTCAGCCTCGCGTGCATGTTTTCCATTGGCCACAACTCCATTGGCCACAGCTCCATTCACCATAACTCCATTCGCCATTTCTAGTTTTTCGTCAGCATGGATTATAGTTTTATTTATGATCCTTGTCTGCTCACCTCCTGTGGACTTATGCTCTGGATGATCTGTACCATTGCCGTTCGCGGTTCCATTTATCTTCCGGTTTCGAACCGGTTTCGGGGCGGATTTGTTATAGCGATGGCTTGTGAAGCTCCAAATTGCATTGCCCCCAGTAGAAAGCTCGAGAAGTCTAAACCAACGATAGAATTCCGGCCTAGGACAGTTGTTCTTGATGAAAAGGTCTCTCTCCTCACAATAGCGCCGCTCATACTCAAGTGTTTCGTCCCATAAAAGTTTTTTCGCGGACTCGGCGTCAACTTTGTGCAGCTTCATAAGAATTGAAAGAGCATTGACCAGAGAGCTAGCCTTGCCACTATTGTAAGCATCGATCTCCTTCTGCCAAGATGCGTAATCATGATAGAGGATCTGTGCGTAAAGGATCAAGTTCGAGATGTACTTGACCCTTTCCACTTCTGCTCTACTTATGGTAGTATCGGAGACAAATCGCATCACTACCAAGAAAATCCTGCAAGAAAAATCAGCTTATGGGCGAGCCTATCAAATGGCTCTACAGGGTGAGCTACTCTGCACCAGCATCGACAATACGGAATTTCAGGTATTCTTCAATTGACTCATATTCTGTGTCTCTCTCCTCAGACCCGACGCTGAACTGCCTCTTCCATTCTTGAAGAAGCCATGCACCAATGGCCTCGTCGATTTCCAATGCTTCGACGGCAAAACGCGCTTGCATGGACTTCATTGCAAGATTCTTTTGATTCTTTTGATCGGCTCGAGCAGTGGATTCAATGGAGTCAATGAGAGCTTGATTAGTCTCATCGAACTACCTGCTATTAGCTCTACGCAGGAAACTTTAGGAATGACCACTCACTTTTTCCGCAGTCTCGGTGCTATCTGCAAGATCTGTATTTTGAAGTTTCAGCAATTGGTCGAAACTGTGAAATTTAATTGAGTACTCGCCATCATGCATAAACGCAAATTCGATCATGTAGGAAGCAACGCGGAGTCTTTCCGGCAATGCTTCAGGGAACCAAACAGCCATAGCATTCCCAGAAACTGAACTAACGCAACCAACACCTTGAGTGATGGACTCACTTCCTCCTGCTGCTACCATTTCATCACGAACCGCCCAACAAGCTTCGTCAGCAATCGAGGCATACATGCTGATACGGGGTCGGAATTGTGTTGGACATTTTGAATTCTCCCAGATCTGAGACGGGAATTCTTTTGAGTGGCGATACTCTGTTGAATCCATTGGAAGGGCGTCGGATGGTACACAGCAACAAGTCTTTGGCTCTTTGGAGCTCGAATTGCTTTTTTTCTTTTGTTTGGGAATTTCGGGTAGGGTGTACAAGACCAGGTTGAAATAATTCCCAGTTCACAATGCTCCATCATCGGACTAAGCTCCCTGGTCCTTGTAAGATACAGCATGTTGTATGCATTGGACTCTCCAGTACCATGTTTTTCGTTCCCAGCAAATCCTTTTACCCGGGGAGGAATGCGAAGTGGGACCCAGAACGTATGTAGCTAAGGTATTTTGCTGCTGCGTTAACACCTGTTGGCCTATTTCTTCCGGCTCCATAATTACCAAGGAGGAGCTTAATGGCGGTGCGGCCGCACCGAACACTGTGTTACAAGAGAAAATGCATTAGCTAGGCGAAAACAGTACGTTGGAAACCAATCACCTTCCCGCATTTCCCAAACTATAATATATAATTAGTTCATAAACAATTTGTCACACATGCTGCATATGCGATGTATCTGCGAACCGTCAGCAAACGGCTGTTTTACCGGTTCGGGCCTCCGGTATAGGACGCCTCTTATCTTTGGCTTATGGGCGTTGAACTAATGTCATTTTGTACTGGCATTTTAATGCAGTAACCCTCACATATGGAGCCATTCGCTGCATTTCAAGGGAAACCACGACCAGACCCTAGGAAATATTGCTTCACCGCAGGATATCCGGATCATTTGTTTGGTCAAGCAAAGTGTACCGCTATTGTAGTGGAGGAATGGGACGGCTCGGGATGAAAGTCGCGGGTAAGTTTTTATTCTTGAGTACGTGGACTCATTCTCTTGTGTCAAAAAATCTCCCACTTACATAACAATATCGGACCATCCTTATCGATGTCAATGGTCAATGGTCAAGTCAGTCACTTCCATGCCGCACTTTCCATCCACTGCAAACTGAGATCGCCTTGTCTTTTGGACTTCCTTGTTTCCATGATTAAGTCAGAACTTTGATGATGCCTTCCATTGAACTCTTTAACTATGTGTGGCTATGTTGGGCTGTGGTTTGTTCTAAAGTCTCCGGGTTCGCTACAGACTTGCTTACGAATCGGCAGGGTGGCCTCGTTATCCTACACGTGGTTTACAATCTCGTCTTCCATCCTCTTCAGTCATTCCCAGGTCCGTGGTACTGCAAAGTATCTCGATTCTGGTACTGCTTCCAACTCGCTCGAGGAAATCTTTTCCTCGAGATAAGGCGTCTCCACGATATTTATGGCGAAGTCGTACGGATTGCTCCAAATGAGCTTTCATACAATGCCGCTGAAGCCTGGAGTTCAATCTATGGTAGTCTGGTTCTTTCCAGTTGATATCGACCCCAGTAGTTGACATGACTATGAACAGGACGAAATAGTCAACGTGATGGAAAATCCAAACCCTCGGCCACTGGAACTCTTTTCCCGAAGGACCCTGTCCTTTACGGCTCTGTACTCGAGGGCGCCGAGACACTGGTAAGTTTGTAACAAAATCTGACTAAAAGAATTATGGAGTAATTTTGTTTTGCCAATAAATAGATTGACGCAGAGGGAAACGATTATACTCCCCAGAAACGAGCCCTCGCTCATGCTTTCACCAGAAAATCGTTATTGACGAAAGAAGAGATTCTGAGCTTCTACATCAACCGAGCCATCGACAATCTCAAGTTACAAATTAAAACCACTGATGTTGTCGATATGGTTCCACTTTTTGGTAACGCTTTATTTGATCTCAGTTGCAAGTTGACCGTGGATCGAGACATTGGAGCCATTAACCCTCATGGCAAGATTCATCCTTCAGTGGACATCCTCGACCAGGCGATGAGGTGGATTTATATTCCTGTCACTGCCCAACGGCTGCCAAGAATTATCTCATATCCCCTAGAGATCGGTCAAAGCTTTCTTGCTAAAGGATTATTGCATCTTGATGCCGTTGGGCCATTAGTGTCAAAGCGTTTGGAGCAAGGAGGAGCCGATACTGACTTCGGTATGAAATCTTCGAGCACGTTAATTGTGATAGTATACTAATATAGGTTAGTATCCTACATGGGAAGATATCAAAAAGACGACAAGGAAAGTACGACACAGCTTCTCAATAATGCCACTATATTTATTGCAGCGGGAACTGAAACTACAACCACCTTGCTATGCGGAGCCGTCTATCACATCCTATCACGTCCTTCAGTCCTCTCGAAACTCTGTCTAGAGATTCGAAATGCAACTGCAAACGTGGCAGACCTGACATTGGACTTGATCCACAACATGCCCTACCTGAAAGCCTGTATGGATGAGACATTCAGAATATATCCACCAGTTCCAGGGACCCTGACTCGCATCGTTCCCAACGGTGGGGCCTATGTCTGCGGGAAATATGTTCCTCAAAATACTGTAGTAGGTGTCAATCAATGGGCTACATATCACAATGCGAAAAACTTCAAGCATCCGGACGACTTTCGCCCAGACAGATGGCTTGACGTGGAGGACGGAGAGTACGCTGGAGATTCTCGGAACGCCTTGCAACCTTTCAGTTATGGGCCGAGGAAATGCATTGCCAACGAGTAAGTGTTTCCCTAGCGGTTGTAGTATTATTTAACACTAGTCTTCAGACTTTCTTCTATGAACTCTAAGCTATTCCTAGTGAGACTTCTTTGGGAATTCGACATGGAATTAGATCCAGCGTCGCTCGAATGGGCAAATCAGAAGGGCTACATGGGGCCGTATAAACCACCCCTTTTGGTGAAGCTAAAAAGACATGCTGGCATGGATGGAGAGAGCTGAACTTCCATTGGGGAGAAAATGTTTTAAGGCAAAAATTGGGATGTCTTGGTTTTGAGAATTAATGCGAGAGTCCATGGTCATGGGCTACATACATGGATTGCCCCTCGAGCACTTTTCTGAGCCGAATAACTACATTCGTTCAAAAACAGCAGTTGATTAAGCCCTATGTCCTCCAGAAATTTACAAACTAAAGCAATTCTATCCATGTCCACACATCGCAGGAATTGCTTACATCTCCGTCACGCACCATCATACTCTAGTTGGAAACTGAGGTGAGTGAGTTGCGTTCCTTAATGATATCAGCAGCCTGTAAGAGCTATATCAGTACTTGTCTCTAACATAAAGGGATAATAACACTCACACAAATGCGGTCGATATATGGTCATTCTCTTGTGTGGTGTACGACATGATGGCCCTTTGAGTGCCATTCTCGAAATATCCTCGCAACCTGATCACCTTTTGCAGAGGCGGACCTTTCCCAGAAGAACCTTTGTTACCTGGAACCAGCCAAAGCGGCATCGACTTCGTGAAATCCATCATGATTGCGCAGCCTAGCCTTCGCCCTTCGGCTATGGAATCTATTGGAGCACAGTGGTTATCAGCGACTATCAACAATAACGGCGATCCTTCCGAAGCAGAGCTGAATCAAAGCTCTGCTCCCACAGATACATGGCCAAGCAGCAATGATTTCGATCCATCTTTGCAGGGTAAATTGACATTGGGCAGGATTAAGAATGAGGAGGAACGTGCCCGTGTCGAGGAGGCCGAACTTCTTGCAAGAGAAACTAAAGCGGACCGTGGCAGCGAGAAAGCTCATCAGGACTCCATCCGCTTCAGAAACAGACCTATAGCAGCGGCCAAAAGTGTTGCTCAGTCACAACTTCAAAGTGTTCCAGAAGTTAGTCCAGTGCTAAACAGCACCAAGCAGAAGGAACCTTCGCCTTCTGAAGATCATCTCAACAAGACTACAGGCTCTTCAACACACTAGACATTTTCAAATGTGAATTATTTCGCTTCTAGTAATGATGAATCCGAAGGAGTAGATGAAATCCAAGCTGGATCCTAGAGTGGAAATAAGCCATCAGCGGATGCCGTATTGGAACAGCTTAGTCCATTTCCACGAGCGGAGTCACCCCAAATGTATGGAGATGAGGAACCCCCGGTTTTCGTTGTGCCTCCTTCAATCCGTTCAGGAGGGTGGTTTAACTTCAAGTTGGAATATCCTGCTTCAGAGGTCTACGTTACTGGCACCTTTGATGACTGGGTCAAGACTGAAAAGTTGAGAAAAACTGGCGACGTTTTCGAAAATCTTGTGTATCTCCCAAATATATACAAGAAGCTTTACTATAAGTTTGTGGTTGACGGCAACTGGGTTACCAACCATACCGCCCCTCAGGAGACCGACGCTTCTGGCAATATCAACAACATCATCACCCACAGCGAATGGGCTAAGGATCACCTGGAGATCTTTACATCTACCAGATCCGATCATAAATTTCAAAGCACTCTACCACAAACCCAACATTTTGAGGATTCTCATTCGTATATCACAGTTGACGGACGTTCAGACCATGTACGAAGGAAGACAGAAATGATGACCATCATAGTGCAGTCCTGAGTTCTCCCTTCCAAGCCGAAGCACGCACAGCGGCCGAAGGTCGGCTTGAATCTTCAAGTCTCGCTAGTGCTCCCAGGTCTCATGAATCTGATCAACTTGCCAATCGATCTTCTCCTAAAAATGCTGGAAGGCGTATACTTGTTAAGAACAATCGCAAGTTCACGGATGCATACCCGCAGGAAGCCAACAATGGAAATGGGCTACCGGACTCCGATCGCGTTGGTAGCAGTAGTGCCGCGAGGAAAATAGTGGACTTTTTCTGGAGACGTGGGAGGGAGCGGAGTCAATTTTCCACGAAGGATGCTCGCCCCAAGGCTTTTTATGCCATCAATAATCTTTCAAATGAGAGCGATATGTCGCTAGAGCGGACAGGACCTAATAGTTACAAGAATGGCGACAACCTGCCCACTGCTGACGAGTTCCGACGAAAGTTCGGCTTACCAGGTTTTAGGACTAAGGCCCTACCAAACCCTTATGCAGAATGAGCGCACACGAACAAGCAAGCTCCACGAGATGACAGTCCACAAATCTACAATACACTGTGGCCGCAGAATCAGCACCTAGCCGAATATCACTTTTAGGGCAACCAGCTTGCAATTGGGTGATCCGGGCAGAAGGACCAAAGCGCACGAATTATTCCACGTCGCGAGACAAGTTCGGTGTACCCTCCATGCTACATGATCCATTACTGACATTAAGTCACAGACTCACTAAGCCCCTCCCCATCAACCTCGTGGACTTGACGAGCTAATCCTAAAGCTCAGCATGATGAGAGTGGCTTTGGCCACTTCTCGAATGTACAAGAGAAGCAAGCTGGCAGCTCAAAGCATCTTAGTGGAGAGATACTCAAATGTATCATAAGTCTTGACTATAAGACCGCGGGTAGAATTCTTGAATGACTGCAAACTTTCTAGTTTCATTCCTGGCTTGTACCTTATAAGCTCGGAAGTCAGAACCTATGAAAGTAATTCTGTTTATATTCTGCCACTGGCTGCCAGTTCGAATGCAATTCTACCTCCTTTAGACAAAGCTCAAAGTATGGAATTAGATAGTAGGTAAATAACAGGGGTCATGATTAATGTGTCTCATTTCTTTGCTGAAGCTAGCACCATGTACTAGTCAGCACTATTTACTACAATACGTATTCGGTTTGGAAGAATTGCGCTCAAACCACAAGTTTGATGTATGTGCCGCCGGGTATTTTTTGCATGTTCTCTCTTCTCCAAATCCATAGCCGTCGATGACAAATCCTCCTTCCCAAAGCGTACTAAGCTTCAAAGAAGCCTTTCGGCGGTGTGCTCACAGATGCCTAAACGCACAAGTACCGCCGTATGCCATGCATGCCATCAATGCATCAAGTAAGAAATACCCCTCGAACGCCAGCCAATGCAATGCCCAGTCCATGATGTATGCCGTCGAATATTATCCTCAAAACGCACCCGGAAATCCAGTGTACAGGGGTGATGTCCGCTCAAATCTCACTCAAAAAACCACCAGCTTGTGCGAATCGCATTTGGTACTCTCTTAAATCGGCCCAATTGCGCAGCTCCTCTTCCTCGTCTTCCGCTCCATCCCCATTATCGCTTCGGCAGCCGGGACTGATACGCTCGAGCTTCATCAGGACCTCGAGGAAGCGGTTGAGGTACTCTTCGGCTTTCACTGCAAGTGGTCCTTTGCGGGTTTGTGGAGTGTCGATTAGTGTTGAGGCGATTTGGCGAATTTTGTTGATCTGGAAACGTCAGCGAGAAGAGATAATAAAATATTTGGCAAGACATACGAAGCTACCACCATTAGGCTCCATATTAACCTGACTGATGCTGCTCAAGACCTTCAACAAATCCTTGACAATGCTCTCTCGCTCTTGAGCAACGTTTGTCTCGCCTCCATCATAGCCACTCGTCAACGACGGTTTAGGTAGCATGCCATCGAGTCCAGCAGCCATGACACCAGGAGAGCTCAATACCGATGGGCTAGCCTCATTTGCCTTTCTCTGCTCATACGCTTCCTGCAAGCTCTGGTACTTCTCAACGATATACGACCGCGTTCCAAGCTGACTAGCATAGATATTTGCCTTCTGGATCTCGAACTGCAATTGGCGTCGGCCTTCGGGAGTTCCTTGGGGCCACTGGATTGGTTCGTTTCCGTTGGTTCGCAGGCCTGGGTAATCGGGCATAGGAGGATAATACGGTGCATCTGCAGCCACAAATTCGCCTGGCTTTGAGCCCATTTGAAGCATCAATTGAGGCGGCGCATGGTCCAAGACTCGCTTCACCGATCGAAGACACTCCTCCAAGACCCTCTTCTGTCTAATCCAATCGAAAACTTCATCGATTCCGTAAGCAAGCTCCATGGTCGCAAGCGGTGTGACGGTCATGTAGACATGGACGTTGAGGTTGAAGCCAGCAAGCTTCGAAATTGTGCCGGCTGGTTGCGGGTCAACGTGATCAACATAGATGAATTCATCGTCAACTTCAATGGGTAGGGGCGGATACGGCTCGTTTGGTGTCGGAGGAGGAATGAGGAGTTCACCGAAAGTTGCGCCAAGTTGTTGCATTGATCTGCTCGAGTTAGTAGAATTTCCACGCCGGCAAAATTCATCACTCGCCTGATTCCAACGAACATGACCCAGAATACTCTGCGGCCGATCTCTTGTCTGATGAAATCAGGCTTCTCTGGTTGGGGTTGGAAAGCATTGTTGTCTCCTCCGTAAGCAGCTGGTAAATCGCCAACTGGCAAGAAACCCGGTTCTTTCATCTTGTGAGCGCCTAGTATTCTGGCAATGGTCAAGGTCTCCCCAAAATAGAGTCTGGTCTGCTTCCATTGAAATGTGTATGCGCCCGCCAATCCCAAGAAGTAACTCGTAACTGCATCGTAGACTGTCAACTCCTTGTCCAGATATCCAGCACCTCGTGCCTCAACTGCAACCTTGTGACATCTTTCAACCAAAATCATAGAACTCGGGAATAGATGTTCGCGATGCTGGGCTTTGAGATGTAACCGTGGTTTTCTGGGAAATGATGCGACCAAAACCCCTACCATCGAAGCAAGCAACGCCAAGAACGCTGGATTGTTGAGATCTTCTCGGTGCTGGAACGCAGCTCGGAACGACGGCTCGTGTGGGAAAGGACATAATGGGTGAATGTATGTAAAGAAGTCATCCACCAGGAGTTCGAGTGTAGAGAAAGGGCATATGGACTCGGCATTTAGGACTGCGTGTGAGGAAAATGATGCGAGGGTCGCGGCGACATTACTCGGCGATGTGGGAGAAGAGAAACTGCCTTGGTCGCCTGGTGATTCCAATCTGCGCTTCTTGATAGCTTCTGCATGTCGATTGGGTGGTCCTCGGCGGCGACTGGGTCTGTTGAAGGTACATGGTATATCCAACGCAGCGCAAGCTCGGCATGGTGGTCCAGATTCATCGCACTGCCAAAATATAGTTAGAATATGTTTCTTTGATCAATGAACTTTTGATCGTGCGCCAACCTTCACTTTTCGGATACTGCACGAGTCGCAAGCTTTGCGCAAACGATTTCCCTTCTGTGCATCCGCCCCACCGGCAGACGTGGGCGTGGTAGCAGACGCGCCTTGTTGTGGCATCTGTTGCACATCTTGAGGCTGTCCACCGTTGTGATGTCCATTATTGTAAGGTAACGGCGAATGTAGTTGGTGCGCCTGCTGCTGGTCATGGTGTTGATAGAGCTGGGATACAGTAGGAAGACCGTGTTGCGCCGGCAGTGGCTCAATATTACCACCATTTGAGCTGTGAAGATTCGGATGGGGATAGCTGTTTCCCGGCGGACCCGAGTAGGCCGACATTGTGCCTGTGTTGGTGCGATCTTCGTGTCGGCGAGAAGTCGGGAGATGTTTGTATGGAGGGGAATCAGATTATTGGGTGATAGTGAGGGTAAAAATGTGGTCGTGGAAGCGGAGCAAACGAGAGGCGTCGTTGTGCGAGGTCTGAGGAAGACGACGAATGTTTTGATAATTTTCCGAGGCGGCGTCAACAGCGGTAGAGATTCCGCCGCGGAAAGTTGAGGTTGGATGTTCGACGATTAGATTTTTGGGTCGATACTCGTAGCTTGCCAGCTTGGGCGCGAATCGAATGCAAGCGTCCCTTCCGTTGTCAAATATGTACAAACCCGCTGCCCGTCCCTTGTGCTGCCCGTTCGGCCGTACTACTGTCAAGACCTCGAGCAAGGGTTCAGTTTGCCTGTACGTATTCCTTGTACTGTCACCATTGACCGGTCCCTGAAATCTTTCGTGTGGTGGCTCAGCGAGCGACAGGGAGCAAAAAATTTGGGTTGAGGCGCAACGTGGGCAAAAATTCGCAGGCGAAGGAGGAGACGACCGTTTGAAGCCGCGGGTTCGACATCAAAAGGATCGACCGCCAGGAAAATCGGCACAACTTGCCTGAATCAATACTTCAAATTCTTCTGGAAAGGTCAGGTTTACTGCTTCTGGCACCCGTGCAGGATCAGAGACTGCTCGATGATATGCAGCAGGACGTTAAAGGTGGAGCTGAGTCAAGCAGCGCGAAGGAGAATGCTGCGGTGGGTTTTGAAGTTGAGATGCGAGGCAGATTATCGCAAGGGAGCACTAGAGGTACCAGTTACAAGTGATCAAGCCCACGGCGCAAGGAGGGTCAAGTTACCGGAGACTGCCAGTCACAGGTCTCCAATGACAGGCCACCACAAGGATGGAATTTAGAGTTTACAGACTCGCATGACAAGGAGCCCATTTGTAGTCGTCCTGGTTTCTGGAAATTTCTGCTAACAGAGTTGTCAGCCCCAAGAGCAACACGAGTCATAGGCAATAAGGTTTGAGCGGATGGAGCTTGGCCGTTGCAGTTTCAATACTCGAGTCGCACTGGGTTCCTTATCAGATGCGATGGAGTTCGTATTCCGATATTTGCATTCAGTTAGAATTGATGCTGCCTTTTCATTTTGTTATTTTTAATTTCTTTTTCTTTATTTTATGCTCGTACAGCACCCCAAATAGAGCTCAGCGGAGATAGTCCCGATGTTGGGACGTTGATCTTGAATCAGGCTATGCATAAGACTTGGTAGCCTTGCAAAGAGACTTTCAAGCTTGCGCACCTCATCAACGTCCAATCACCAACCCCCAAGTACGGGCGTTTGACTCTGTCACACCGTCTCTTTTAACTCGTGGTATCCATGCGTTCCTACGCTCCCTCGTTTCATTCAATCACAGCACTCGTATCGACGCATGGATATCTTCTAGTCTTCCCTCTAGAAGCACGAGAGCAGAGAATGGAACCTGTCAAGGACGCCAAGCGAACGGAAGTTCTGTAGTTCAAAGTCAAACTGACAGGCTATGAAGCTTTGATCCTTTCTCCATCCATGATCACGATGTGCTGCCTCAGATACGAAGCAGGGAACACTTGTGGATGTAACTCCCACAGCGAAAGACCAAGACGATACTTGTGCGCCGTTGGCGAGCTTCTCACCCATTGTAAGTGTGGGCGAAGGCTATTATCCATACAAGCAGGCTTGCTGTGCTTTCTTTTGGGAACGATCTTCAGGTCCTGATTCATGTCCACAATTTGAATTTGCGCCAAATTCTTCTGGGACGTCGAGCAGTGACTGCACGTGATCATGTCACGTTTCGAGATGTCTCACTGTCTCCCGTCGACATACGACGTAAAAATTCGGGACTGAAGATCCTGAAATCAGGATGATCTCGAAAAAAGGGAGAATTCTTCTTTGCGTTGCGACCAATTTAGTTCATGCGACGCCACTCAAGTTGCTTAGGGCGGGTCGGGCAACAGGTAGCTCCTTACCCCGCAATAAGAGGCCCAATTCTGCGCCCATGCAAAAGAGGCATATACAAAGTAGCTTATGCAAGTGTTTGGAGGATACTCAATCTGGTAGTTGTATCTATGTTTGAAGCCGGTACCTCTACACGCTCTCTGTTTGTTTCGAGAATCCTCCGAAGGTCTCCCTAGTCCAGAGACGTTGAACTCTGTTTCCCAATCGTGCTTACTCATCAGCCAACCCCGCAAAGTAGTTAACAGTAGCTACACACAATCCTGGATGCAAATCCCACATGCAAATCCCATCTTGCGCCAATGCAATATGTATATCCCTATGCCCATGCGAGTGGTCCTCAGCAGCCCCAATACAGGTTTCCTTAGTGCACCCTTATCTCCATCTCGCCGCGGAAGGAACTCTATACGACCTTCAGCTCATGCAGGGTGCCTCCAGCTCCCAAGTATCCCAATCATCCGAATGTACCTCATCCTCAAGCGAGGGTATACGGTTTCTGGCTCGAGCCGCGTTCACCCACAATCAACTAGCAGAAGAAAAACTTTCATATCTTGGCTCTTAGCTGCTTGCTCTTCGTGTACCTTGCGGCACACAGGAGACCGCATCCAATAAACATGTCCAGGCCCGCAAACGTTTGCGCATATGCGTAGCCGCCTCCCTTCTTTTGAATCAGCTGTCCCGCGATTGGTGGTCCTGTTAGCACAGCAAAGCTGACAATAGTGAAGACCATTCCCATTCTCGTTCCCGCCATCCTCAAATCCGTCGTCAGACTACTCAAGACTGCCGGAAACAAACTCTGGATAGCAGCTCCAACAATGCCGTAGATAACGGCCCAGGCATACAGACCTCCACGCGAGGAGACGGCAATCCAGCAGAAGGAGAGGGCAGAAGTGGCGAAGACAACTGGGATGAGAGTATTCATTGGTCCAAAATAGCGGTCCGCGACAAAGTTCGGTACAATTCGACCAAGGACACCGACGCCATTCATGACGATGAGGAGATCGATGGACTCGCCGTACGGGAGACCGATAATTGACCTGGCAAAAGAGCTCAGGTAATAGAACGCGAAATAGACACCCCAGAAATTCTGTCACACATCAAGTCAGCCAAACTCTCTTCGATCCGTGTCCAGCAACGGGGCTCCCCTCATACAAAGAGCACTTACAAAAAACATCCCGATGGCAAACAAGACATATGATGCCTCCTTAAAGCTCTTCCAATCGACCAAAGCACCCGTCTTCCTCGGTGGCACCCTGGGCCTGATCCCAATATTGCAAATCAGCAAGCAAGCCAGCTGAATGAAGCCCAACGATCTCATTGTCCACGCAAACCCGACTTTTGGAAGCAACTGCTGCACCATAGCCGGAAACACCATGCCTCCAGTTGCACTCCCTGCCGCGGCAATGCCTATCGCCAAGCTCCTCTTCTTGCTGAAATACGTCGAAAGCAAACTCAGCGCTGGGCAAAACAAACATCCGTTCCCAAGGCCGCAGAGCACGCCTTGTGCAAGAAAGAGTTGGTAATATGACGTTGAGAGCGAGGTCATGAAGAGGCCAAGCACGGCAGCGATAGAGCCGAACATGAACACCGAGCGGAAGTATCCTGCGTCTGTGAGGCGGCCGGTAAACGTTCCGATGAAGAAGAGGAGGAAGACTTGGATGCTCCCGACCCAGGAGATGTCGCTGGGTGGGCGGTTGAGTGCTGTTACGTAGTAGGCTTGGAAGACGCCGAAGGAGTTGATGAAGCCCCATGTGTTCATGATTACTAGGTGGCCGAGAGCGGCTAGGAAATGGTCAGTCTGTCAATTTTTGGCCATCCTTCTCATGACTTGATGTGGAGAGGAAAGATTGGCAGAATCATACCCTGCGTCCATCCACTCCATCCTCCGTCAGGAGGGGGACCTGGATCTTTCCACGAACTCTTCGTGCTCGTCCTCGTCACGGCACCCTCTTTTCCCATTCCATTGCCATCAATTGCTCTCCATTCTTCATTTTGCGGTTGATTGCACCCATCTGGATATGCCTCGATGTCTCCCTTCTCTGTCATCGTCAGATGACTCCTCCTCTGCCTCTCCCGCTCGAGCTCATCTTCAAGATCTGTTTCTTCATGATCATCCGAATTGGAGTGTATTGACTGTATCTCGAGGTCTTTGGAAAAGGCGTCTTCGGAAGGACTCTGGAGAGCAGTTGTTTGGTTCGTGGTGGGGTTAGCGTCAGTCATTGTCATTGCATGGCTTCCAGGGGAGGTCAATTGGGTGTGGTGTTCTGAAATATATCGTTCTGAGGCACAGCTCTGACAATTATCTTAATGATGTGATGTTCTAAGATATATTGTTCAGGTGACAGACTTGCGATGAGTCACTGCCCTATTGAGAAGTTTGTATTTCCCCGCGGAGTCTCTTCAAGGGCGTGTTTTCCAAATATGATGGCCAATGATGTAAGGATTACAGCAAAAAGAGTATTGAGACTTTTTATTTTCTCTTGACAGGGTCTGAAGAAGTAATTAGTCTCGACTCTTGAGAGTGGGGTCCCCTGCTGCACTCTCCAAATCCACAGAAATCAGAATCTCTGTTTGCCCTGTCCTTACTGGCGGGCCCAATTTCCGGGCCGCAATACGTATATGATGCTTATTCCCGATTGCTTATCACTTCTATTTCCAAATCACGAATACAGGTAGGTGATAGATCATACATCAACAAACTCGAAATGTTTACGGCAAGCAAACTGTAAAACAGATATTGAGGATGCATGATCCCTTGATTCTGAAAAGAGTCTCAAATCCAGGAAAATTTTTTAGAACGCGTGAATATGGCAGCAGTGGGATAGCGGGGGTGTCCGCCGCAAGGCGTGTCGATCATACCTACGTATTTACTTACGCCTTCTGAGATCTTGCTGACAAACACGGAGTTCTTCCGCCGCTATAGTTTGGCTCCCTACATCTGTCATAACTCACAGGGAGAAATGTAATCACCGGAAGGCAGTCGAGGTCCAATGCAGAGTGACAGAAGTGGTTGAATCGGGCAATCTTTTTGCGGCGCGGCGACCGAGGTGAGGTTGGTTTTGGGCAGCCGGCTTGAGAGGAATTGCCGTTTAGCCGAGAGGAACCGATGTCGCTTGAGTTCGCCAAGGAAAGGAGAGAGGATGAAACAAGGCGCATGCAGCGTTCCTTCAAATAGGTAAATGATTTTGAGAGCTCGTTTGCCGTTTTGAGATTGAATTCGGATACCAAGCTGAATTGTGCATCGTTGTCCAACGCTGCGAAGAAGCTAGCACGGGGAAAAAAAAAAAAAATCGCCCCATGACAATCGAAATCTCAAAACAATATTCCCTGCTTATGTATAAAATGATTTCAGGCCATATTCCTTTGATTCATATGGCATGGCACCAGCCAACTTCAACAACTTGTCAATCAAGACCGGCTCCTCAAATGGGCGGTCTCGGTGATACGGGTCCTTTTGCTCAAAGCGAAGAATCTCGGTTGCTAGCCAGAAGTTGCGGTGTGGCCACTGAGTCTATTCGAAATTCAGCAAGAGGTACAGACTCGGTTTGGGATTCGCGAGCTCACCGTTCTTTCTCTCTTCGCGAAGATCTCCTTCATTACTAACTCAGCCGGCGAGGATAGGGCCGCTGGTGTGTAGCATGCATCTAATTGGTTGTCAGCCAACTGCCATGCTTCGTAGATGAGCAAACTCTGAGAAGAGCACTCACACATAACCGCCCTCGTCATACTACCTTCAGGCAACACATTCCAGTGGACAGTCCTCGAATCCCAAACCACCAAATCCCCGGCCGCACAATCAACCTTTATTTCCTTACACCCTCTCTCCTCAAACCACTGCACCTCATCATCATCAAATCCATGTCAATCATCTGGTACCTTCCCCATTTTCCTTCTTTTTATACTGTGCGTCTTAAAGAACTCGTCATTTAGCTTGTGGCTGCCGCTCAGAACCTTCAGTCTGCTGTCGTTGGGGCCGTTGTCTGCAAGATTGATAATTCCTTGCGCACATTGGAAGCCCCTGATCTTCGAGTCTTGATCCTGGTGCGGTTAGTGAGGAGGTGTTGGGCGAGAAGTGGAGGAGGGAGAGGGGGTGTCATGTTGATGCCGTCAAAGGAGAAGAGGAGGTTGGGCGTCGACCAGATTTTGGTGAAGGCATCCAGGACGCCGGGCTCAAGACGGGCGTTTCAGACGAAGCGCTCGTGGGAGACGGAGTAAACCGCGGTACATTCCTCCTCTTTTGCGGTGCCAGTATTTTTACTTTCTCCTCTTGAAATGAGATTTGGACTTATTTCATGTGAGCCGGCAAGTGTTCCTCAGGCCATGTGCATGGATCATTGCGATCAAATCCGAGAGGGAACTTCTCCAACCACTGAATCATTTACTCAACGTAGCTGGCTGCTCGGTCTGCTGGAACGGTACCTCTGATGATGGCGTAGCCGTCACAGAAGAGATCATCGCGCCAGTCGCCGTATTTCTTGTTCATGTCAGCGAGGATTGCGTGAGACATCTTGATTGAGTATGTTGTGACAGTGTGAAGATAGAATTGGTAATGAATTTCTGAACCGAGGGGATGGATGGCAGGTTGACTTCAAGCACTGACTTGTATACTTCACATCCAGTTTCTCATCATACAATGACTGACTAACATTTGCCTCTCGAACCAAAAGGTCTCAATGCTTGAAGTTTGGCATGGGCAAGGAGTTAAATACTCTACCCACTGTGGAGGTTGCGCCGCGTGCTTCTTACCCGCGGGCTAAGAACAACGCCGCACTCCTGGATATACCGCAATTCCATTCCCGTAACAACAATATCAACGCGTGGAACGGACTTCCAATCCCCAGGATCTCAATCAGTTGGATCTAGATTGCGGGATAGGGTTTGTGGCTAGCCTGAGGTTGCACCTGAGAGAAAGACGTGTTGGGCACGCCTCGAGATGTCGAGATAACGAAAGATAACGGGAGTGGGAAGAAGGTATATGAGATATGAAGAATCCCAAGTCTCGGAAGTAAGGGCACAATAATTCTGTCTTAACTTCATTTGCGATATTATTCCTTGCTCCGGGAAGCAATCATAGCGCCCTCACGCATGGATATCACCCAAAAGCTGACAAACAACACCAATCCAGTTTGGTGGAAAGACACCTCGTTGTGATCAGCTACTATTTCAGCCCGCTTCTTACGGCCCTCAACATCACCAGTACCAACAAGCAAACCGGCATCAATGGTGGGATGCAGATCTGAAACTTCATTGTCTCCATTGCTGGAGCTCTTCTTACTGATCGCATTGGACGACGCCCATTGTGGCTCATCTCCCTCGTTGCTATGATTTGCTCAAACATCGGAATAACCATCACGAGTGCCGTCTTCGACAAGAACGGTTCTGAGCCAATGGCGTACAGGGCGGTGGTATTCATCTTCTTATACAACGCTGGGTCCAATATTGCGTGCAATCCTCTCGCTTATTCATACCCAATGGAAATTCTGCCTTATAGTATGCGCACCAAGGGTCTCGCAGTGATGGTCGCTATTGGACAGCCCTGTTGGTCGTTTCACAGTACGCCAATCCTATAGCAATTGCAGCTATCCGCTGGAAGTACTGATTGTTCTTCCTAGGCATGTTATTCTTGTTCCTTGTAATGGTGTACTACACATATCCGGAAACAAAGGGTTTGACCCTTGAGGAGATCGAGAGCTTGCTCAAGGACCATGAAGAAAGAATGAACATCGTCGAGAAGACGGATGGTATTGAGCCAGAAACGGAAGTTGTGCCAGTTCAAGTGGGAAGAAGGAATAGATGTGCATGCTCCAATTTTGTCATAGATGAAGCTATTAAACAGTCTAAATTTGGTCATACCTATCCTTGTTGAAACCGTGCTTTCATTTTGAGGGTCCAAATTTCCTGCGGAGACGATAGCACTTAAGAACTCCAGATTCAAGCAGGTAACAACAGGGGAGGGAGTGGAGGGGGAGAACAGGATGAAGCGATAAATTCAAAAGGTCAATCTGTAGTTCAAGCGGCAAAATCAACTGCGTGCCACTTGCGAGTTTGGAACTGAGTGCTGGGCTGTCCTTCTGAGTATACACTTTACCTCACTTGATCGCACACCGAGGCCACATCTTGAAGCGCCTTTCAAGAAGATCTGTGATTTTCGTCGGCCGCAGTTTGCGTAGAAGTTCTTTAATTCGTGGAGATTCCTTCATTCATCCGAGTCCTGAACGCCATCCCAATCCCTTTTGTACACAATTATACACCATCTTAGCCTCGTCTGCTCGTCATGGCTTCTGCCCAGGAGGTCCTCCAGGCCCTAATTGCCCTGGCATTCCCTGAGCTCCTTCCGCAGTCAACTTTTGTAGCGTCTGCTCCTTCTTGTATTCCATCACCCTCCGCTTCTTGAAGTATGTAACCTATTGTGACCCATTAGCCTCTGCAATACCGGATTCCATCACCTCCATATCGATCTTAAATCTTCCTCCGCTTTCTCTCGTAAACAGCAATTCTGTGTTTGTTCCCAGACTTTCCTCAGGCGCTTCAATTTAATTTCCAAATGAAGACATGGAAACTCACCCAACTACTCGCACAATTCTTCTCAAAGCCCTTCCCTTCAACCCCACACGCCTTCTCCGCCTTGACACTCTCCGCAATACTATCCACGATCCCGTTCTTATCTAGACAGCTGAAATATAAATCTCTCGCCTCCCAGCACTTCGCGCGCTCTGTCCGGTCGGGAGCTATAGGGGCGCCATCTGTCGAGGTTTTGGGTTTAGGTGAAGAGGGGGAGGTCCAACTGTCGAAGAGTCCCATGGCAGAAAATGCGCGGCTGAGAGAATATGACGGGGTTGATGCGAGAGGATGAGCTCCGTGTTGATGGTACGGAGCTAAAAACGTGTGTGAAGAGTAATCGTGTCCGTGTCCGTTCTGCCTCAATGTGAACTTCAGATCCTTCTCCAGCTCCCAATCAAAACTTCGAAGTTCGTTATGCTGTTTCGCGAAATATGTTGAAGCTCTTAAACTAAATTCACCGTCACTCGGAAGTTCATCGGCCGGGATTGCCAGAGCTCCCGGCGGCCGCTTCTTACAACGCTAAACCAGAAACAGTCCAATATCTGGCGAAAGGCAACGTCAATGCCCTCAAAGTAGGAACAACAGTTCACCCCATACAACATACAAATGCCTTCACACATACCGAACCGGTGACCCATATCCTTACACACAAAAGCCACAACCATGGCACGACGGCGGCGCCCTCCTCGCCCGGGCGCCCTAACCGAGCTCCCTCCCCTAAAAATCCTCACGCAGATCATCCTGCTACAAATAATATGGTACGTCGCAGCGACGGTGCTGATACTGTTCACGGCCTTGGTGGCAGGGAAGCATTTCGGTTTCGATCTAGTGTTCAGTTGGCGGAGTCTGAGGGGTGATACGACGGTAGGATGGATGTTAGGGCTGGTGTGGTTGCTGAATTCTTTGTTTGGGTATGTGGTTCTGCTGACTGTTTCCCTGCATTCCGTCCATTTAGGAAGAAAAGAGATAGTTGAGTGCTAATTTGCTTTTGTGATAACAGGGTCATAAGCCTTCTCCTCTTAATCTCAAGATCGAAACTTATTCCGGACTTCACTCTGACACTTCACTTCATCCACCTCGTTATTGTCTCCCTCTACTCGCACTCCATTCCACAGAACCTACTCTGGTGGATCCTTCAGCTCGCTTCCGCGGCGCTGATGATGAGCTTGGGGATGTGGAGCTGTCAGTGGCGGGAGCTGAGACCCATTAATTTTGGTGGCCCTGCAGCAGGAGGAAGTTCGAACGGGGAGGGAGGATCAGGGACGAATGCGGGGGAGGGAAGTAATGGAGAACACGGAGATGAGGAGCATGGACATGGGCGAGGCAGAGGTCGGGGAAGAGGGAGAGATGGTGCAGGAGAATATGAGATGGTTGGAATGAAGACTGATGGTGAAACAACGTAACCTAGGTTCGTTTCCAAGCAATGTTTGAATACTATGAAAGGGCGCATGGTAGTGACCTGGATGGTCGGCATTTGAACGGCGTTAGGGCTTGGCACCCAGAAGGGTTGTATCACTACACCCCTTCGGCGATATATGGGTTCATGATGCTGGGTATAAAACCCATTAGTCGGTCCAATCAAATTCAATAATTTTGTTTACTCCTGGTTTGGTGGAATGTTTCAATCTCTCTTATCATTACTGCTGTGCTTGCTAATCACTCTTGACATAGTCGCATAGAGTTTTCTCAAGAATCGTGGCATCCATCACAAATACGTCCTCTCTCGTCTACCACCAATTCCGGCCCAGGTATCTCTGCTAGGACCAGCTGGCAATTCATCAAGCTCAACGCCATCTTCACTAAGATGGAAGATCCGCGTCCCACTTGTACTCGTTCTTTTGAACTTCGGTCTCACGTCTTCGCTCGAAATCCTGAAATTCGGTTCCCGGTGTCCACTAGGCGAAGGGCTGACCGTCTCGTAGAAAACTGGCAGTCTTGCAAAAGACGTTAATACTGGAGATACGCCCTCTCGTGGGCTCGCCAGAGTGCTTCCAGCAGCACTAAGCAAACTCCGTTCTCCAGCTTGTCCGGAGCTCGATGCAGCAGATTTAAGGAGTTGGAAATCCTCAGCTGTGCAAACTTCAGAAAGCATGCTCCTCCTTCGTTGTCGGCTGGCGGTTCTCCTCGACAAAAACGAATGAGCTGAGTCTGAAGCAGAGCCAGGAGTTTCAGACTTTGATCCTGGAGTGAACGGAAATTCTGATTTAGAATGGGTAGTGCCACACATTGCCAAAGCAGGACTTGGGATCTGGATAGGTTGAGTCTGAGAAAAGTTCGGCAGGGTTACTGGCACAGAGTTGTGTAGCACGGGCTGCGTGCTTGAAGCAGATGACGGCGCCGGGCTTTTATAGGCTCCAACGGACATCGTTGCTGCCAGAGAGTCTGGAAATGGCAGTTGTGGTATAGCGACGGTGTCGTCCCAAGCAGAGCTGCCATTATTCGGCGTGAGTCTACCGCTTACGGGAGAGTTGTAATGCGGTGTACTGTCCATGCTTGGACTGTGTATTTCACCCCTCTCCCGCGCTCTTCGCCTCCTTTCCTTCGCATCGCTACTCATGCTAACATTCAACGCCTCACTCGCATTCGATTCGGATGCTTGGTCTTCTGATGCCCCCGTCGGCAATGCAGAAGTCAAGCTACCCCCAAACCGCCTTCGGAATGTCCTCCATCGTCTAACCACCAATTCTCTCACTGGCTGAAGGAAGATTGGGTGCGGCTCCGATCGAATGACCGATTGGAGTCGATAGTTCGTTCTTGATGCATTGCTGTCTCGATTACTTTCTGCCATCTCCAGATCATCCTCATCTTTTGAAGAGTGAAGTTTCTTGATAGGTCGTCTCTGAGATCTTGCTCGTGAGACTCGGCTGCTTCCGCCGGAGACCGTTGGGAGATTTGGAATTCTTGAACTGCTAGCATCTTGCGAGCCGAGTTGCTGAAACCACGAGGCTGAAGTGGGAGATTCAATCTCATCCCTGTCACTGCCTGACTCATCTTCCACGCTGTTCCGAGCTTCCGAGGAGCCTTCAGTCACATTCAGAGCTCGATGAAGTCTGGGTCGTCTTGCTGATGGGCCAGAAGATTCAATATCAGGAGTATGTACCCTGGTACTGGTAGCTGATAGGGAGGCACCGGCCGAGGGTCTGTCAAAGATCCCAGGCCAAAGCTGGACAGGTGAAGTGTTCCTCGGCTGGTGGCCAAAACTTGGAGAATAGCGAAAATGTGTATGCATTCGCAGGGAGCTGATCATCTGTGGATCAGGAAGTTCTGACGAACCATTCTTGCCGCCATTTGTATAGTCATGGGAATGCGAACCAGCAATGTAGTCGGGTGGAAGTGTGAAACAAGAACCGAGGAGCTGGACTGCAATGACATGCGCAAGGTTGTGGACAGTGTTCGGGTCGGAGAGGTGGCTTTCGGACATAGCTTGGCGGCGAACCGAAGATGCTGGCTGTGGACTCTCCCGAAACTCTCCTCCCCATGTTCGTGGACTCGATTCATTGGTCATTCTCGGCTGAAGCTTCTTGAGCCTGTAGTACTTGGATTCAGGTGACCACCAGTATGGACATCCTGTCTGACAAACGTACTGCCATTCGAATATCTCGCGGTCGATGATGTTCCTTGCAAGTGTCTCAGCAGCAGCCTCGCTATATCTCTTGCCTTTCGTGTCCGATGTTCCGTCCAGACGTCGATTCGAGCTGTTGCTGATCTCAGACAAGGACAGACGTGCGGCTCTTCGATGTCGTTTCCCTGGTGCCATGTAGATTACCTGACTATCTTCGGAACCATTCTCTGATACTGCACAACTCGCGATCGATTGTGAGAATCGAGCTCTTCGTCTGGAAGGGTCATCAGGGTTGTTGGAAAGCTTGGAGAGGTCGGTGAATCCGAAGGTTCGTGGTGGGGATACCTGGAGATCTTCACAGTGATTTCGAAGATCTTCGTAGCGATCCATGATGAATAAGAATATCTAGGGGAGATGGTGTGGCATTTGTAGGTTGGCGGGGTGTGAGGAAATGAGATGTTGGGCAAAGCAATCAAAATGTCAGATCTAGGATCGGGAGTGCGTATCATCGCTACACGTGGGGAGTCTGGCGCTCCTTCCGAAATCTGAAATGGGTGGTATATCTGGCGTGTCTAGATTCTATACTTCTTTCGAAGAAGGTGCGTTCCTGAACAAGTAGAGAAAGGAACGCCCACCTCTGCCCTTCCTCTCGCTTAACCTTCGCTAGCTCCCAAGCTTTCCCCTTTTCCTAGCTCATCAATTTCGCCATCTGGATCTCTGCTTAGTGCTGCTTTTTGTAAGTTCGATTTGAGCAATTCACATGTGGTGGGAGCAAGAAGAATGGTAAGATGCTAACACAGCTTGCCGAGGAATCCCAATGAGAAAGGTGGCTTTCATTCCAAAGAATTTGCGGAAATCCAAGCCAGAGCCAACCACCCGAAAGTAAGATTTTACATCCACCAGCCTCGATATCCTTAGGCTACACAGAACCAGCACAAAGTAACATCAGTCCAAAATAAAAGGACTTGTCAGGGCTGCATGATCAGTCAAACACATGAAGACTTTCGGCAAGGAAAAGTACTCAGCTACTTTCCAAGTCGCTCACATATAGATCCCATTTCCCATCTCATCCAAGACCAGATTGCAATATCAATTTGCTTACGCATTCTGCTCCCTGGATATCCACTCGTATAGCACGCTTCCGTAAGCTCTCAGTGTCCTGAAAATGAGAGGCCCTCGCAATGAGGCCTTGATTGGCGACCGGAATTCCATTCACATTGCGCCAGTCGTTGCCAAACCACTCGTAAACCCAATCCATCGCGCAGTTAACTGCGTATCTAGAATCTGAGTAGAGGGTCACATTGAAGAAGGGCGTGCCGTTAATTTGTTCATATTTTTCAAGAGCGAATTCCAGTGCGGGTATGATGGCTCTGATCTCGGCCCTTGGGGTGGCTTGCGGTGGTTGAGACGGTGGTAACTTTATTGTCCAAACTTCGCTTTGTCCATTTCTGAGTTTGCAGACGGTGGCTGCAGCACCCCTGGCGAGTGGTTGTCTATTATATCTGCAGCCGTCATCAACGTCAATATTCATGATATAAACCATGGCGACGAGTCAACTTGAAGGTGGTAGTATGTAAGGCCTTTTTAGTGGAAACAGAGAAGCCAATCAACTAATTGGTCTTCTGCAGAGAGTGAACGTGATGGTGTACGGCTCTAGCCGAATGTTTTGAGTAGTTACTCTTTGACTTGTGCCAGCAGTGGATGCGTTCGTGAGGAGTGGTTGCAGTGGGTGGTGAAGCCAGCTCACGTTGCACACAGACAAACTCGTTTGCGAAGGCGGATACTCCAAGGCAGCGAGAAGATCTCAACTATCGGTAAAGCTGTGTAAATCTGAGTCGGGGTAATCTCTCTGTCTTATGTTGAGGCTCCTATTCCCAGGGTATTGTGATGCAAGAACAAGGACTTGGTTCTCGCGGGAAGTAGAAGCAGATCGTAGGTAAAGATTGCTTTTGGTTCAGCAAAGCTCCTTTGTGCAACACGACCCCGAAGAATTCTCTGAGTCTCCTTTCGACGCTGAGAGAATGGAGGATAGTCAGAAGGCCCTCCACTTTGGAAGTTGCCTATCTCTGAGTGCCGCCACCTGGAAGTCGTCGAGACTTTTGCTCTGCTGTTGTGGCGACAGCGAACCTCAATGCTGGCTTTAGTATCGGAGGTCCGCAAAGGTAAAGCAAATGAAAGTCATTGACTCAGTGAGATCATGTGCCTGACTACCCACTCTGGGCTCTTTTTTTGGTGTGAATACTAGCATTTCAAAAGTTCCGGTCGCCACCCCGACGCTACGCAACACAAAGGGGGCGCTTCGTTTAGCACCGGCTCATCTGGTCAGAAATGCATTGGTAAGTAGATAAAATCATCAACTCCGAAATTAGTACCAAATCTTCAAAAATCTCCTTCGTGGGAGTGGAAAGTAATCTCGGTGTCTGCATGGAGGTGGTAGGAAGTGAAAAAGCAAATATGGGCAGCAGAAACCTTGCGGTGGTAAGGAAGGCGGTCCGGGCATTACCCAAGTAGCCAATGAGTCAGGCGAGATATAGGAGATGTGAGGAGCGAGGACAGTGGATTGAATAAGAGTACATGAAATAATTTGATGCGAACGTTGCATGTAATTCCGGCTGCTCTAGATGTTGGGATTCCGGGACACGAGGACTGCTCCCGCTGACAACGTGATGCATCCCGAGCCCAGAGCGAACTTAATAGCAAAGCAACAATAATGAACAACGAAACGCGCGACAACATTAATAACCGGCACCTGAGGTCCAACTGGCCTGCCAGTCAAATCGTGAGAAGGATTCGGCAAATGAGATGCCCACGTATGGGTTGCAGCGATGAAGAACCCACGAAGTTCTTTACGCCGTTTTACCCCTCGTTATCCATGACCTCGTTGCACAGTGCATCTGCTTCCCCATTCTCCGATCTGGGTATCCATTTGTACGTCACGTCCCCTAGCTCTTTCAGTATGTCATCAAGATCAGAAGCCTCTTCGATGAGATCCCTGTTCGCAACTTCAGTCCCAGCAGCATTAATCCACCCATTTCTAGTCCATTTGTACACCCACTCATTCATGCAGCCAACCACGTACTTAGAGTCGGAATAGATGGTGACGTCCAGGTAAGGATTGTTGGACAGTTCATCGTACTTTTCGAGAGCCTGTGTGAGTGCAATAATAACAGCTGTGATCTCCGCTCTTTGGTTCGTCGGTGATTCATTGTTTGGAATGAATCTGTACCACTTTTTGCGTCTTCCACCCCTGAGCTTGAAGATGGCCGCAGCAGCGCCGAGCGAGAAAGGGCTTCCGTTGTGTCTGCAGCCACCGTCGGTGTAGATTTCCATGATATAGACCATGTTGATAAACTGAGGTTGAGAAGGAAGTGACGAGAATCCCGTACGCCTGGACATTTGTGTCAGTCAACCTTGTTTAGTACCTTCAGGCTCAAGCGAAGCGGACATACTTGTATGTCTGGCCGCTCAGCCTGGGGTGAAGAAATGTTCCAAGGAAGCTGAGTCAGCGTGAGACGTTCTATCGGATCAGAAAGTAATTTCTTTTGTAGCTGCAGTTGAATTGGAAGTTATTCTGGGTCTTGGTGTTATGCGGAGGCTTCCACGTCGGTTTCCTGGTGTTGAGAATCTGCGACATTGAGGAGCTGGAGCCGGATCTGCTTCAGCTTTGAGTCTTGCAGTGCGATATTGATGCTTCTCCTATCCTGTAAATAAGGGTAGAGCATTGGCTAAGTAGTATAGAGCCACAAAGATTTCTATTCCTGCAAGAATTGCTTTGTTTGTTGTTCAACCGAGCGATTGATGGAGACAAGCAGAGCCCAATCCGCAGGATGCCATGAGCTTGATTTGAAGTGAAGTCTAAATCCTCTGCTTCAAAGCCAGAGGTTTTCTGTCCAGAAATAAGCTGTGAAGTGGTTGGTATTGGGTTTCCAAATTGTAAGCAAGCAAACGAAGGAGCAACAAGATTCCCAAGGTTTTGTGGTGGGGTGAGGACATAGCTAGCCATTTTCGGCCAGGGTTTCAGGTCCCTGTAGGTGCATGCGTCAGCGATCTGAAGATCCTGGGGAACCTGCCTAAAAGTTTGGCGATTGGGCGCTTGAACTTCAGTCCCACCTCCTTTGTTCTCTCTTCTCCCTGCACCCTTGATGAGAAGCTTTGCGCAAGTCTCTTGCACTTCCAACCTGTGCTTTCAGTCATTAATACCAAAAGATAGAAAGTTCTGGATGAGCCACTTGAGTGCTGATGCCCTGGGCTCTTCGCCGAAGCCATGAAACTTTACGTGCGACAGAGCATAGAAAGACCCCGTGACATCCTTGTCAGGAACAAAATCCAATCCAAATATTTCGGTCGTACCAAGCAGGTGTCTGATATTCATTGAGGCGGCCGGTGTCCTTGAGTCGTCTGGAAAATGGGACCAAAAGTCCAGGACACCAAGCAGAACATTTCAGGTATCTCTCATGAGCAAAGGTATCGCGAGCATTGATATTGATCATAGAGTAAGAAAAAACGCATCCAATTCATCTACCAAAGCTATGTCCAAGCCCTTCCCTATACCAAAGCCAAGTCTAATTCCCAGAGAGCAATTTAATTCCGGCGTCTCGAGTCCCAAGTAACCTCACGCAGGTCATGTCCCCGAGCTCCATCCATAGCCCTCTCGCAATATTCGTTGGCGACCTGGTTCTGCTCACGAGGCAACCAACTGAATGAGACGTCTCCCCTACCAGCCAGTGTGCCATGGAGATCCAAGATCCTCTCCAACAACTCCCTATTCTTGCTCTCCGATCCACTGGGGTCGACCGAACCTTGCCGAATCGTATTGGTGATTGCGTTGACCGCATAGGTGGAGCTGGAGTAAATTTTTACAATAAGCCAGGGATGCGCACGCATTTGGTCGGACTTTTCGAGGGCCCACTGTAGAGCGTGGATGAAAGCGGTAAGGGCTGCGTTGTGGAGGGTGGGTTGGGTGTCGGGTTGAAGTGCCTTGGCCCATCCTTCGTACTGACCATCTCGGAATTGGTAGACCATCGCGCAGGCGCCAATGGCTGGATTTTGCCCATCGCTGGGTCTGTACGCTCCCTCCACGGATAAGTTCATGTAATAGACCATTTTGTAAGTCTTCCGAATGGTCGCGTGATAGGGGCGGGTCTGTGTTTAGGATATATCTGTCAGTTGACTGTCTGTCTTGATGGGATCATCAAGGCAAATCAAAAGTTTGGGGTGCTTACTTTAGTGCAAGTGTGTTCTTCAACAAGCCTAGATGGGCTTCGTGAAATGCAGGTTGGAAGTTTGTTCGTGGACGAAGAGCGAGTCGAGTATCCAAAGCGAAGTGTTGGTGCTGTGGTTGTAGGCAACTGTTGGAAGAACTCTTGACTCTAAATTTGATTGTCGAGGCTTGTGTTTCAAAAATTCTCAAAGCAGGAGAAAGGGTCCTGCTAAATAGCAATTCGGCTGCGGCGACGGTAGAGATATCTTTTTCTGCAGTAGTCTATACATATATGTCGTTCCACTTCACGGGCTCACAAAGCAACAGCAGCGGCTTTCCGAGGCAGAAACTTCACTGTGGTCTCCGCGCCCCTGAGAAATCAGATGAAACGTAATTCGTGGATATTGAGTAAATTGAAAGTTCAGAGAGTTATAGAGGCGGACAATGTGCTGATGGTCTGGGGTGTAGAAAGGGGCGTCAGATAAATAACCGAAGTTGGAGGCGCGCGAGTTTTGTCTGGCTGGCCAAAGTCTAGGCAAAAAAAAAGTGACCATGCACTAAAAGAGACTTATGACAGAGTAATGGCTCGTTGATCTACCAAAAGTGTATCCAAATCGCAGAAACCCTCTAACTTTGTCGTTCACTTGAATCCCAAGTAATCTTCCTCAATCCCTGGCTCTGCTCCCCATCGCTCATGGTATTACAGCACTCGTTGGAGACTGCATTCTGGTCCCTGAGTATCCAAGTGTATGTAATGTCTGCTATTCCTTTCAATGTCTCATGAAGCGCTGAGGCCCGCTGAATCAACTCCCCATGCTCTAATGTGAGACCATCCGGATCAAACCATCTGGATTGACCTATCTCGCCCCATTCGCTGGGTGCAAAGTTAAGATCGAGCTGGAGCAAATTTTGGCATCCAGCCTAGGGCACCCTCTCAGCGTATTTGACTTCTCTAGAGCCCACTTTAATGCGTCTATGATGGCCATGAGTCTGATGGTCCGATCATTTGTTGCCTGGTCGGAAGGAAATTGTTGTTCTCGAGCGTCGTACTTGTCTTCCACAAGTTTGTAAACTACAGCGCATACTGATGTAGCGTTGAGGTTGCTGGAGGCAGCCTGAAGAGTACCTTCAACGAAGAAGTTCATGAAGTAGACCATTTCAGCGACTTCAAGTGTTCGTGCGGCTTATTTCGTAAACGAAGGTGGCTGGTCTACAAATAAATGTGTTAGCAACTACAACTCCCTTTAAGGAGCGTCTAGGTGCCGGTCTGAGTTACCTTGGTATGAGGAGACTACGAGATATTTAGATATGTATTGGCCACAGGGCATTCAGGGGCTTCTGAACTGCCTTGGAATGCTCCGTGAGGCAGAGGATCTCTATGCAGTGGCTCAGTGCTTCAGATCACTGATTTAGGATCGACTCAAAGTAGTTGTGTCGAAGTAGCTTTCGAGGGTTCGTGGTGTTTAAAAATTTTGGACGTGGGAGGAGAAAGCCTCGAAAATATTTCCTTTAGGGGTTAAGAATATCTTTTTCTGTACATGTACATATCATTATGCGTTAATGGTGCCGTTGAGTCAGAATATCTGCGGCTTTTCAGAGCAGAAAATTGCAGTAGAGAATAATAATGTAGGGAAAGCAACGTTGGCTATTCTCTTTCTCTAGCAGATAGCTACTGATTTATATGTCCAATTCAGGTGTATTAGTCCATTCCAGTATGTTTCCAGCGGCACGTTTTCCAACGAATACGCTGGAGTTGCAAAATACTTGCTGTAACAAACATGTTGCAACAATCGTGCTGTAACAAGTGTTGTATTCCCTTACTGCGTATCCAAGTATCTCCCAGAGCTCTCCTGTCATTTCGATGCTCAGGCGAGCAATCTGAGGATCTGAAGATTTTTTGAGTTGCTAGATGTGTTTTCATTCCCTCTCTTCCGTTCCAAACCACTCGGTGTGCTAGTGGCGGTCGCGTTGGCTTCTTACCACAAGAGCAGACCTCATCAATAGGATGTTTGCAAGCTGAGCAGTAGTCGTGATGATGAGATTTGGCTGTGTCCTCTTGACTAATCCTTTTGCAGTACTCGCACTCACTCCAAGCAACAAACTCTACTGTTTGATTTTGTTTGCCGCGGTTGCACTCGTCGCCCTTGGGCATTCCGCACATTTCGCAATGTTGGTGATGATGTGGCCAAGGCTCCCCGAAGAGACTTCCGTTATAATCGTATTTAGCGGCGAATCTTTGGCTTCCTTGCTCCATCCTTGGTTTTCAAACGGTTGACTGCCTCGATGTAGTGTCGTTTGTTCGGTTCAGGAAAGGTGAACTGGTCGAGAGAATTCCGAAGGCTTCGCTTGTTTGGAGACGACATGATGTTCCAGTGAAGTAATCTGATATATGTGTCCCGTTGAGTTGTCGTAATGTTTAAAGAGTTCGGATCTTGAAGACGCAAGGAGAAAATCTTGTGCTATATATAATTAGAACCGGGCATATTTTCCGAGAAATTCAGGCAATATTGCGAGACTCACGGGCTTCGTTCTTAACTCTTGTTCTTTTAATGGTCTCGGTGTGCTATTCAGAACTGCAAATTCACCTATTGCTGCTGAAGTTCTGGATTAACTTATCTCAGTTAAGCTCCATAACCAAGTTCCACATTGTTGTATGTGTGCATTCAATGTTATCAAAAGGCGTACAGCATCTAACCCGATGAATGCATTGCTGGATTCAGACACGGTCTCAAAGTAACTGAATGCTATTTGCTTACTACTAGAGTATAATGATAGTGCAGGAATATTTCCCTAAAGTGCAATAGTTTTATTACCTCACGTGAGTAAGATTCAGCCAATTCCACAGTTCATTTAGAGCGAAGGTGTTTATCAGCTCTAGGGGCATTTAATCCATATCTCAAGTCATTTACTGGTTGCAGAGTTTTGCAACAGCTCAATAGTCGATATTCACCGCGCCAACAATGAGATTGCCGTTGCCGTTAGCGGCTTGGAATCCTGAAGATATGTCAGTCGCACCCTTCGAGACAATTTGAATGTGCACCTACCAGCACATGACTGATCTGGACGAGTGCAACCGTTGATAACCCATAGGACGCCGAGAGCTACATCCGAACTACCAAACATGGTTAGTCATGAGCTCAAGGATATTGTAATTCGAGCGATTTTTTACTTACCAGTACGAGCTGGAGCTACTTTCGGTGTAGCCTTGCCCGATAACCTGTGCAGCTCCTGCTCGACACATTTGCACCACACCAAGTCCAGATGGAACGGTGCAAGCTTGCGTTCCAAGACCCCTGAGGTAGTTGTAGCAGGCAATAATGTCATTGACATCTGTGTATGCGTCATTATCGGGGCCGCACTCGCCAGTGAAGAGTGCAGCTCGAGTGACCAATGGCACAGGCGCTGTTAGAATAATTAGTTTTCAGCTCGCTTCAACTGTGGGACGTGCTTTTCATACTTAAATCAGGGACCATTGTATAAAGCTCTTCGGAAGTGAGACCAAGCTCGGCCAGCGAGGGAAGACCTGGGCCTGGAATCACTTCGGGGTACATCTTTCTTGCGGAGGGAATGGTCGCAGCGGCATTCAAAGAAGCAAGGCAGAGAAGAAGAAGAACAGACAGATGTTTTGTTGAACCCATCGTGATGGTGAATATTGCAAATGAGAAAATTTTTATAGACTTGAGAAAAGACTCTGGTTTGTAAGATGTGTCTGCTGAAGACTGAGTTGGTCTGTATTCGAGTTGGCATCAACTTCCCTTTTATACACGATTTGGTTGAGCTGACCGAGTACGAGAAATCCGTTTTCTCTTCGCATGTGAAACATTAATTTATTCATGTATCCTTCGACAATACGGCTTTCGAACAGTTAGTAGCCTGAATCTCGCGATGTCGCATTACGAAATCTGGAAGCCGTGAAATTCTTCGGCAACGAAGACCGCGCCAGCTTACTGCATGGTGCATGGCGGCTGAATTGAAAAATAAATTGAATGTTCTGTAGCTCTTCCCACAAAGATGATAATTCCGTTGAATCTAGAATGTCATCAATACATAAATCCTTTATGGCTATCGGTATTATTGCGGCGAAGACAAAGTTACTGTTTATCCGGCCAGTCGCGAGCGGCTCGGCCAACAACTTCAAAGTGGATAGCTTATAGTACGGCTGCAGCTTATAGCGAGATGCAAGTCAGCAAAAAACACAAGCTCTCACTCATATTAACTTGCTCCTTGACCTTCCTAATGTATAAAATATCAGCAAAATTTGGTCCAACTTTGAAGAATTGCCGAGGCAATGTGGACGAGGAGGACAAAGGACAAGTATTCCCGTGACGAGGCTCCAGGAGCTCAGAAAGAATTCATAATTGCGCCATTTAGTATGACACTATCACTGCTTACGATGGCGCTAAAAGGGTTCGAGAGCCTGCGGATTTTCAGCAAAGGATCGTTTATTTAGATTATTCACGCTGCCAAGCTCGACTCTAGCCCCGCTCTAACTCGTCTTACCGTCATCGAAACTGCTACCTGCCAAAAGAAGAATCTTATATCATCTTAGCAGAAGAAATATCTTTGGAATCTCTTGTCCATCTCAAGAGGATTTCCACGTATACTGACCAAGAATTGTGCTCTTCTATTGAGAGTCTTGCCACCCTACTGCTTGAAGGAAGCTCGCTTAAGCCCCTAATATCACCCCAAACTTGACTTAACCTTTTTTTTCACAACTGTGCCGCCTCCAATTAGCCTTGAAAGGACTGATGACTTCTTAGACCTGGCGTCATTCGTAAGTGAAAAATAGAAGACTAAATGGTTCCACAAATGTGGATGAAGACGGCTTGCGTGTCTGTCAGATAATATTCCTGGCTTGCACCAAGTTTTAAGCATCTAGACCACTACTACTCGGGCGGCTGGTATTTGGTCATGGTAAAAGTTTCTATTGATAAGATATCTCCACGGCTTCTCATATTCATGGAAGCCCACGAAATGATCAGTCCTCGGATATTCCTAGGATACTCAGTTTTGATTCGACGCCTCACATTTATCATCCCACATCTATTGGCCAGATGAACAAGGCACGATCTAGACATTATAGTTAATACAACCAGATCTTTCGATCGAGTCAGGTTTCCTTCCAAATCCTGGCGATCCTCTTCAACCGTCTTCTGCTCTAGGATCAGGTGATTGACAGAATCTGCAGGCCTCACCGTCATGGTCCCAAAACGGGCTTGCGAGATGTTACACCTCCAATCAACTGCACAACGTACTTGTCCGCTGCTTCGGCAGAGCACTGGAGCACTCGTCCTTCCACCTCCAAGAGACGGCAACCACCCAATCGACGCCGTAGAGCGGTATCCTGCATCCAAGTCCTCGGAACAGTTGTCACCTCCCCGCGACCAACTCTGCCCCATACCCTACCATATCGGCTCCATTATTAGCATTGAAAGCGACCCGGCGTATTGGGCTTGTGCCCTGGTATTACCTCACCTACTTTATGACAACTTCGATCGCACCAAAAGGAAGCTGGATGCCTGCACCTCCGTTGGATTTGTCATACCCTCCTCAATGTCTTATCTTTTTGCGGTGTGGATGTGTAAGTACATACGTGGCGCTGCCATCGTGACACGAAGCCTGCAGCCGAACGGCGGTTTTGGATGATTGTAGCACGGATGGGGTAGCTTGTAGCGGAGTGGCTTATGATCGTCGGCGACTGGGCCCGGATTTATTTGCGGTTCGTGAATCCCAAATCGGGTGACCATTAGCAAGTCATACGAGAGAATTGCTTTTGGGCGATCGTCCGATGTGCATAGGATCGGTAATGCCAGCAAGATCTTGCGTCGTGGTTGTGATCTGAGGGGCGTTTGAGTTTTGGGATCAAGGCGAGAAAAAGCAAAGAAGCTGAAAATTTTGAAACAGATAACCACTGCGCTATATGTATACATAGATAAGAAAAAGAGAATCATTAATCATGCCTCATCTTAAGATGTTTTGCGCAGCTGAGTATTCGTCTTGCGCTCCAAGCCCAAGTTCCCAAGTTCGGCAATTTTCCACTCCCGTGTGTCCGACGCCTTGCCTGATGCCCCAATACCCATACTACCGAACCCAAATACTACTAGAACCCCCAATGCGCCTTCCCATGATCCTGAAAATTAGTAGGCGGTCGCCGCTGAAGACGAGTACGATTGAGGAGCGGGACTTTTGAAAGCGTTGTGAATGTTGGCAGGTTTGAAGACGTTCTTGAAGATGTCCAGATCCGATGATACGCTGGATCTTGAGGAGGAAGAGGACGATGACCCTTTTGATGACGACTTCGAGGATGACACCTTGGACGAGCCGGATGTTGAGCTGGAGCTTGTCGCACCAGCGCCCTCTGGAGGTTCAAATGCAAAGACAACATCTCGGAAAAATCCGGTGAACTCAGGATCATTCAGTAGTAGATCTCTCCACATTACAGCGACTTCTTCAGTCGGGTTCCGGAAGCCGGGCCCCAGTCCAAACGTCCCAATACAGATGTTTGGATACTCGTACCACGCGGCAATGCGCAGGGCAGCTCGGAGTTTGTCCTTCATGAGTTCTCTTTCCTGCTTGAATGAATACTTCTTACCAGAACTGTCCAGTTTCGGCCGTTTTACAGGGCATACGGAGATGACAGGTAGACCTAAATGATGTCAGTTGCTTTGCACCGTGTCCCTTGAAAGTGGATCGAAATACTCTTAAATTCTTGCCAGATGTCATACTTCTCAGGGCCATCTCGAAACACAACTATCACTCATTAGTCACATGCCATCAGAGCCGAATCAGAATAGCAAGGCCTACCAACTTGCGGGGAGTATATTCCTCCTTTCGGAGGAAGGGGATAATTCGCTGAAACAGTGCTGTTGGGACCGGGCGTTGTGAGCGCTGCAACCAGATTACTTCGCCGGCAAAGACACTCTTCTGGCGACATGTTACCTAGACGATGTTCAGTACAATTTTCCAGTAGCATATAGTCAATGAGAAAACATACCAGCTTCCCAGTCACCGCCGGGTCTCTTCTCGTTCGCTGGGAGGATGACTGGAATATCTTTCGCTTCGCCTGGTCTCCATTCCAGGGCCAGATCAACAGGATCGCGTTCGTAGAAAGCTGTAAGCAATGATGAGTCTCCACCACATGAAAAATCCAACTCACAATACTTACCAAATCGGCATTTTTGTGGTGGTTGTGGCATTTTAGATCTGATGTCGATGTACTCGGCGTCACACTGATAGGAGTACGCAGGCCATAATGTGTTGAAGTTTTCTCTTATGTAAGGGATCCATCTCTTCTTCGCATCCGAGGCTATCTCAGACGGCTTCGGCTTCGACGGAGGCATTGTTGATATTTATGGAAAGGAGAGAAAATGAGGCTGCAGCAGAATGGCAAGGATATAGAGTAGATGGAGAGTACAGGTGAGAGAAAGAGCCGAACTGCAGAGATCTCCAGATCTGGGACCCATCCACATCCCGTAGATGGACATGGATGTGTATTAAATACTTATATGATACCGCACTGCGGCGTGAAGGAAACAGCCATTGGCTCAAAATAAACTTACGCCAGGGCGGGAATTGGAATGTATACAATGGCCCGATAAGCACGGATCCCCATGGCGGCGCTGAGACTGGGCAACACAGGCGAACCCCACCAACCAAGCAGTCGGTACGATGGACCTCATCAAAGCCCATTTAGATATATTTCCGGAAAGATATTCTCCTTCTCGCGACACATCAACAGGCTGTTGATTCCTAATTAGGCCCAAATTCTAGTCGGTGGCGAATAAATTGATCTTGTAACGGCCCATATGAGGCGACAAATAGCCCTATGCACCTGGCCGGGTCCCAAGATCTCTGTGTACCCTGTAGGAGGGTCTGACCAGATTGCCGAGGGAGAGATCTTCCGAAGTAAGCAGTAGTCGTGGAACGGAAGGCCCCGAGCTCTGGGTATCCCTGGTACCCAGAGGGCGACGGCGCTACGGCGTGTCACTGCGAGCGTGGAAACCGATGAGAGGACCTTGGTAATGGGCGACTTCAGTCCAACCTGGAACACAGAACTGGGTTCCGGTCATAATTGCTTTTGCTACATTCTTCGCATCCGAGCAGGAGGGTCAAGGAGCGGTGAACTGTCCTTATTTGGAATCTGTTGACGACGCAAAAGAAAGGAAAGAATTGGGCAAAATGTTTGATCAGAGGTCGGAGATGAGAACCGTATTGCTGAGGCAGGGGAGCGAGGGCCCGTTCTTGCTCAAATACCAAATATGTAGAATTTGATAACTCACTTTTTGTTATGTTGGGGGTTGTGAGCGAGCGCACAGGCCGCCGCTTGAGGGCCGAACCGCTTTCGCCTATTCGAGATGGTCCGAGTTTGAAACTTTTTTGTTTACCGCGACTTCACCTCAACGACACCTCGCCTTCACCCAGTTCTGACCCCCACGAACCAGACTGAGGGCCGCACGCCCATTCGAGGACTGAGCGAGGAGTATGGCTCGATCACGGATGTCGCCGTGTATTAAACAGGTATTCAGACAGACCCGGAACGTCCACACATACTCGGCCCCTCGCGAGTCTTGTATTGCACATCTGCTAGACCATGGCGCGAAAGACAATAAGAATGTCATCGTAAATGGCTTCATACGGTCCATCCGAAATCAGAAACAACGGTCTTTCGCATCAATAGGGGACGGCTCGACTCTTGAACCACTACAGGCACTTCTCACTCCCTTGCAGGCCGAGAGGTAAGTCTACCTCCGCATCTCCGCATTCCTCTCCAGCTAACCGCACTGCGGGATAGTCTCTCGACTGGAACTGCTGTCCGATTCACAGGGACCTGGAGGGAGTCGCCAAATCCGAAGGTTCAGAGCCATGAACTTCACGTCGAAAGTGTGGACATAATTGGATATTCGAGTCCTGTAAGACAGGATCGCAGGAAGTCCAGGACCTATGCTGACCAGTTTTCACAGACCTTCCCATTGCAGAAGAAATTTCATACGCCTGAGTACCTACGCACGATACCTCACCTTCGATCGCGAGTCCCAACTGCCTCGAATCTGCTGCGCTTCAGATCGGACGCTATAGCCGCGGTTACACAGATGTATTATGAGGAGGGCTTTACTCAGACACACACGCCAATAATCACATCATCGGATTGCGAAGGCGCTGGCGAGGTATTCAATGTTGGAAATCCAGATAAGGAAATACCATCCGAGGAGAATGACGGCTCATTTTTCAGATCCCCAAAGTACCTTACTGTCTCAAGTCAGCTTCATCTTGAGGCATTGGCACAATCTGTGGGGAAAGTCTGGACTCTTTCTCCATCATTTCGAGCGGAACGGAGCGACACTGCACGTCATCTAAGCGAATTCTACATGTTGGAGGCGGAGATCAGTTTTACGGAAGACATGGATGACGTTCTAAAGTTAGTCGAACGTACAGTCAGGTCGATTGGCGGGACCTTGGAGCAGTCAAGAGTGGGAAAAGAATTGATGAGTCTCGAGAACGGTGGAGAGCAGCTCATGCGACGCACAAAGGGCTTGGCCTATGACTTCCCGCGGATAACGTACACAGAGGCTATAAAACTTCTACAATCAAGTACGCACCAATTCGAACATAGTCCGACTTGGGGATCTGGACTTCAGGCAGAACATGAACGCTTCATTGCCAACGAAGTTGGGTACCGAGACGATGGAGATGTTCCGGTGTTCGTCACTCACTACCCGAGAGGAATCAAGCCATTCTACATGTTACCATCCGCCGCATCCGAAGTTGATCAGGAAACTGTGGACTGTTTTGATCTCCTCGTCCCAAAGACCTGTGAGATTGCCGGTGGCTCTATGCGTGAACATCACCTATACCCACTCATGATGTCCATGCAAGCAAAAGGAATGCTTCCACCAGGACCTCTGCCGTCAGAGGACAACATCGGCGACCTACAATGGTACGTCGACCTACGCCGGTGGGGCAGTGTTCCACATGGAGGATTCGGCCTGGGTTTTGATAGACTTTTGGCCTATTTGGCCGGCGTGCCGAATATCAGGGAGATGGTGACCTTTCCTCGATGGGTCGGACGCTGCGATTGTTAGGTTTCACCGACACCTTCGTGGGATTTGTGTACAATACTTGTCATACTAAATGGGGCCCGGAAACCCTGGCCCCGAGGACCTGGAATCCCAAATCTTCAGATCAACACTCTTCCCATGATTCCCACGTCCCAACTTCTCCGAGGTGGCACACCTTCCGTCACTATCATGACACCGCCCGGGAAAGCGATGAAGGTTTCCGGTCGGTCGGTACCATTCCATTTTGTGATACCAACTGATAGCAAGGAGCAACCTGCATACATGATCTGACAACTTACCCCCATCGTGTCGCTCTCTATCTATCTATATCTTTTCTGACCTCGGACCAACAGCTCTCGCCGCAGAATTACGCCCCATGAAACAGTACAAGACCGGACAACGGCCGCTAACTGGCCTACCAACGGCTGGCGACTAAATAACCTTGAGATCGCCATTTCTGCAGTGGCTATGGCCGCCCCCACAATCGAAACACTGACGTGCAGTGCGTCCATCCCGCAAGATAAAACTCCCGCAGAGGGAACGGGATGTCAGGTACCAACGACAACCACATCTTCAGCTCTCACATCCTACGAAACTAATCTTGGACCCACAAACCAACATAACAACCATTTTCAGATGAACAGCTGATGCGCAGTGCGCGAAGATGTGTCCTGACCTCCAAACAAAGGATTGTGGAGATTTACTTTGCGCAGCGCTTACGGTAAGTAGATATGCCTCACCAATGACCCGATTCCTTGCCCTGAACATCTGCCGTCTCCAGCACGAAATATAGCATGTACAGCCCGACGCTCGGACAGATGCATATATATACCTTGTATGTATGGTTTGCAACCTGTTTCTGCAGCAAGCGCAGCGGCTACGCCTCAACTCAAGGGTAAGTATTTTAGACTGCCGGGATGTGATTCGTCTCTGTGCCCGGACCGAGAACAACGGGCCGACTAAGGTACTAACCGCATCTGCAAGCACTCCCAAACTCCGATGGGAAAATACCCACATGTATATATACCTGAACAAGATTTCACTTCATATGCGATTTTGATTGGAGGCACCCCGCCTTAGTGATCGACGAAACGGATGAGACGCGGCGCCTAAATCGGTCGGTAGATGCTAGGATGTGCCGCGCACATGCATCGGCATGCTTGTGAAAACTCTTTCATATGAGCCTATTTGATCGCTGGATGTGGCAGGTGTTGGAGAATAGGAAGATTTTGCAGATCAGATGGGAAGGAATGTTTGATGTTGGATGTGTGTATGTTATTTGAAATTACTGTTAATTTGAATGTGTGCTGAACCAACATTCCACTCCCCAATCGTGTGCTGAGGCCTGGTATTTTCCTTGCTGAGAATGTTGGTTTTTGACAGAGCCAAGAAAGTGTACCTCTAGCTGCGGCTGAAATTCATGAAATCAATGCATGAACCAACCTCAGTCTGCCTAGAACCAGGTACCCTTGTACCTGCCAGGCCAAACCCTCAACCCAGTGACCCAAAGTTTCAAGCTTGAACTCCTAACTCAAACACATGACCACAATCACCAACCTCTGATTCACGACAAATCTTCAACATCTGTGCGACAGGCACCAAAGTCGCAACCAACACCACCACACCCTCAAAAATCCGCACGCCATCCCGCTCCCTGTCCATCTGCGAACCCTAACCGCGCCGCAGCGCATGCGCCTTGCAGGTCGCTTCTCCGGCGGCAGGATCAGGAGGGGGTCGCTCGCTTAGCGGCCGCAGAAATATGCGCGGATGCTACCCCTCCCTGGAAGTCCTTCTACTTTTACTTTGGGTTGCACGCCTTCCATTCTGTGCCTGGTCATGACCCCACCCTCTTCTCCTTCAAAGTATGATTTGATCCAATGAAAAAAATTAGAGAATATATTTTAATTCTTTGAAAATCAAGGATAATTGAGTTTGAGACGGATGTTGGGAGGATGGAGACCCAGCACCAACTGCATACTCACCTACCTGCACTACATGCATGCACATACTGTACTGGTATCTTCCCATCTTACCCGGTGCAGTCATACCTGCTTTCAGGTTCTCTTCAAGTTCCAATAGCTAGGGTACGTAGCCCCCAACCCTATCTCCCCTCTCTACCCTCCTTCGCTAATTCATCTACACTGCAGGTTTGTCTTCGTGGCAAGATGGACCCCAAATTTTACCTCTTCCAACATCCGATGGTTGGACAATCCCAAACTTTCTCCTGAGAACAAGCGAGGGCCCCCAACTCTATCTCCCCTCTCTCAAGTCACTGGTCAATGCATCCACACTTTCTTGTGAACAAGCGCGGGAGAGTTGGACCCCAACGCTATCTCGCCTCTATCGTTCTGAACAATTAGGGGGAAAGTTAGCAAGGCGGCAGCCCCCAACTTTATCTACACTCCTTCCACCAACCCCTCATCTGCCGCTTGCTTTCTTGCCTGCAAACCAGCTGAGCACACGTACCTTGTAGAGGAATGCGTGATTGGGTGTGAGACTCGGCAAGTGCCTTCTGTCACGAAATTAGCGCCAACGAGGCTGTGGAGTACCGAGCTGTCGGGATTTGGGGGTTTGTCATATTTTACCAAGTCTGATGCTGTGTGCCTTGCGGAGGGTATCAAGGTACGAAATTCAAGGGGTAACAAGAAAAGGAGGGTACTGAGGATTTGAGATACAGGACGTGACGTGATATAGGAGTAAAGAAGATTAGAAGATAGTATTTGGGAAGTACCTTTCTTGTATCTGTGTATTCGCGAAGAGAAAAGGAAAAGTTGTACCTACCTATCGAAGTACCAGCGTATTATGGTCCCAACGATAAGCACTCGTGAGGGTGGAAGGACTTGGAAATATCTGATCATCTGATGTATCTCCCACCGTGAGCCAGAAGTTATTACCTATCGTCTCTTCGACGTGCCTGGGAACTTGGGTGTCTTGCTATAGTATCTCACTTCAGTCAGAAGTTACTACTTCAAGGTTGTAACTTGCACTCAAACTGAGAAGCGTCACCCAAAAGACAGATATTGAATGTTTTGAAATTTTTATTCACTGCTGCAAATCTGGTATCATGCTCTCTCATCTAGACTCCAACCACCGCTTTTGTTGAGTCTCCCTTCCGACAAACCAAGAAACCCACGCTCCTCTGAAAAAGGAGCTGCAAAAACGCCCACGCAATGCAATGTAAAAACAATCCCCGTAGCAAATGCCGGTGTATCATCAAGAAAGCCTGCCTCCGCGCGCTCCACGAAATATGCCGGCCGGAATATTCATACAAGAAACGAAAGCAAACCAAAAGCAAAAGCAGAAACGAAAGTGTGTGGTCGAAGTGACGAAGATCAAATCAAGTGGTATCAGGCGGACTCCATCCATGTATGCTTCCGTCCATGCCGCCGCCATACTATGCCCATTTTTGTGTCTGTCATTGCGCAACCAAGTCGCCAACGTGCACCGCCATAATCTAGATCATGAACTTGCGATCTAGGACCCGGATAGCTCGCTGGTCCTCTCCGAGGATATTCAGCTTCTCGTGCGGAATGTCCTTAGGTCTCTGGTTATCCTCCCTCGGGCTCTTGCTGCCTGCACGGCTGCTGTTGCTCTTATTGTCCGATATCACAGAGACCGAGTCAGTAGCATGAACCAAGCTAGAGATGCTTGGAATGCTCTGAGCTTGCGAGGTGCCATTAGTCTTTGGTGTACCACTCGGAGAGGCGGAATGACCGACTGATGTTGGAGTGTTGGATTGGGAGTGTGAATGAGTCAAAGGCGGGGTCGAAGTTCTCTGCTCATTGACCTGAACAGGTGGAAGAGATGGCGGTGGTGCAGTGAGACGAGGATCCAACATAGGTGCTGCAGATTGCAAGGCACGTTGGGCCAAGGCCTCTTGCTCAGCTAATAATCTCGCTTGGGCGACGCGTGGACTTTGATTTAGTTGATATGCTGGCATCATGTTGTGCGCAGTTGCAGTGCTCATACCACGATGCGAAGGTGGGGGAGGTGGAGGCGGAAGTGACGAATCGGATAGAGGTGGGGGAGGGCGGTCGTATACTG
>AYLM01002913.1:0-19356 GCA_001625345.1 Cairneyella variabilis
ATTAGGCGAGACCGATCTTCTAACTCATTAGCAACTCTTTCGAAAGATTATTAAAGGATTTAATGAGAAGGACTATGCTTTAGCTCAATCAGAGCTTCGAATCCAGCAATTAGAAACTAAGTTAGAGGAATTGGCACTTAGGAAACGACGTAAGGTTAGGACTAGTCCAAATTCGAAGTTTGTGGATATTAGGGCTATTAAACAAGCTTAAATTAAAGCAGGAGACTGGGAAATTGAAGATAAGGACTCTGATTCAGTTATATATTCTACTAATATTAGCGATTGTATAGAAGTTCAAAGGTTATGAAGTTATTTAAGTTTAAAGTGGAAGGGTTATAATTAAGCGAGGTGGTCGGAATTGGGGGGTGGTCGGAATTGGGGGGCACGGACTTACCTTTCAAATCCGGCCCGAGAATATTGAAGTCCCATCTGACTCGAAGACTCCCTTTATTCGCAAAGGCGTGTTTGATATAGATAATCCCGATAGACTTATTTACTCTTTTAGTACTCAGTACTCGACCTACGGGCTTAGTGAGTTAGATGCCATCGATATTTTAAACTTTAGCCATTTATAGGTTGAAGACACCGCACCCCAGGTTCGTTATCGCTCCGTCCAGACTAAGAGAAACTTCTGGCTGGACATGCAAATAGCAACTTCTACCTAGTGTGATGAAATACTAGCCGCATTGAATAGAGCTCTAAATATCGTTATGATTATCTGGAAGGTATGTGACTATATGAAGCCAGTCTAGAAGTTCCGGATAACGAGGCTGTTATCGATAGCGTTTAGCACTTCTACTACAACACTTTTTCTCTAAAGGGAGATATAACTTTCTATGATTGGACTTCCGATCCCGATAAAGAATTACCCATCCCACGATAGATGCAATTCCTAGGAAAGATAAAGATAGAGTGAGAGGATAAAGAAAACATATTATTGGCTTCACAAGAGGCGAAGCACTCCTTTGGCTCAACGCGAGAGATCGAGATAGTCGATTCTGTCACCTTGATTAGGGAGCATCGGCATCAGGATCACCAGGAACAAATGATGGTTTCCCAAAGCAAATCTGTATATAAAAATTCATGGAATAGGGGCAACTTTGGCAACGTCAAGCGGGTTGTTCTTCCCCAGCACGGAATGGGGCCAAGAGTGCGGATCACCAGATCCAGAATATTGAAAGTCTGGAAGAAGCTGGCTTTGGACCGATTCTTGGGACGCCCAGCTTGGAATGTTCCTACAATCGAATCACATATTGATGACAGCTTGGCTGATAACTTCGAGAATGCTCTTCGAGATTGGCTTTTGGGTTCTGGTTTGCTTGATGGGGGGTCCTTCGCACGGCATGGAGCCAATATGATGCCAGAAGGATGATTGAGCATTTCAGAGGTAGTAAAGCAAGCAAATTTATTTTCAGCATATTTGATATCACTTCCTTAATCGTGAAACTGCCGTACAGTACCGCAATATCTTTGCTCTGGTTGAAAGGAAAATCTCTGTCGCTACCTAAGACTTTCAACCCTCTCAACCTCTGACGTCCATCGACTCCTCAACATTAACAGGCGAGGCAACAATTGACAAAGGATACTTATTGATTGCAAGTATCAAGGACTGTGTACATTTTCTACTCCTTGATATAATATCCTGCCGTGTTCGGGCCCGCATTTGGCGACCTGTCGTCCATGGGCAATGGAACAATCACGGGCTTCCTGACCTCCCTAATCAGCACATACAGATTCTTTGTGTCAATGCATCTCTTGCACGCAACGTTGTTGTTTGGATCGTTCGCAGGCGGCGCGGCATTCGGAGACTTGCCAGATCGTCGAACTTCTATACATCTGCGTGGAGCAGCCTTGGTATAGTTGTTCCAGGGTGTTCTTACGCCTGGTTGAGTCACCCACTGCGAGATCTGACGATCCATCTGTTCAACTAAGCTAGCAGGGACATTCATAGTTCGCTGTCCAGAGGAAAGGAAGCCACTTACCAAAAACTCGTAAGGTTTTGTCACGCTCAACGCATCCCCTCTGTTGGGACCTGGAGTCGGATTCCTCGACAATGAGCCGGGTCCAGCAGGTGTGTGGGCCTGGCTTGGAGTCCTCGATGCAGAAGCTGAAGACCCTGAACCAGCACTAGGAGTGTTCGGACCCTGACTTGGGCTTCGAGAGGCTGTTGATGAAGACGCCAAGGGCCGAATGTCGGGATTCGCTGCGGGTCTTCCCCAATCTGGGAGCGGGCTGAATTGCTGGTGGTCTTGGATGCCAAAGCCAGGAAAATGAGGTGGTCCCATCGGGCCGCTGAATGGAGACATCGAACTTGATGCGGGAGATCCGGATCTGCCGGTCGACTCTCGAGAAATCTGCCTCGACAGCGGCTGTCCCGGGGTCATAGCAGTCCTAGCGTCTGACGCCAGGCTCGTCGAACGAGACGTATTGGCAGTTGTCTCAGGTAGCGGGATGTTGCGTGCCTTGTAAGCCGTAAACTCTTCGTTCAATTTCTCGAACTCTGAACGGGTAACTATCGTGCTAAGGAGGTTATCGTATTGATTCTTGGGCACAGTGAGTTGCAATTTTGCCTCAAACTCTCGCCGCATCTCATTAAAGGCCTCGCGAGAAACCATCTCACTGACGACTGCACTGTGCGTGTCCTGAGAGATGCTTTCCTCCAGCTTCGTCTTGATCTCATTAAACTTTTCAAGGCTCACAGACTTCTCGAGCTGTTCTTGAAGGGTTGCCTTATCTTTCATCAGCTGATTGTAGGTCGACGCCGAAATAGACTTGGCCGTTTCGGGCTCCCCTTTCAGTTTCTCGATCGTCTCATCTGTCTTCTTGACAGACTTTTCGTTTTTCTTTAGTGTCTGATTCATGTCGAGGAGCTCAATCGAGACTTTCTTGAGAATTTGGTTCCTGGTCTTCAGTTTGTCAATTTTGTCATTCAACCCCTTCAGTTCCTCTTCTTTCGCCCTCGTGAAATTGTCGAGCTTCTCCTTTAGCTTTTCACTCTTTGCGTCTGCATCCGAGGCGGCCTGCTCCAACGCAAGCTTCTCGATCGCATCATTAGTTCTCAGCTGTGCTCCTTGCAGAAACTGACTCAACTGCTTGGACATCTCCTCTGCACTAAGGTTTTTCTGCGCTATGGCCTTCAACTCCGCATTCTCTTTCTCCAGCTTGGCGCTTCTGGTGCTCAACTCTGCAGCGGATATTTCTGCCCTGACGCGAATCTCCGCCAACCTACCCTCCAACTTTGGGAATGCCTTGACGATAGCAGCTTCTATCTTGGCGGCGCCTGCGTGTTGTGCCTCGTCCGATGAGCTGAGCTTCTTCTCCCATAAGTTGAGCAACTTCAACGTATCATTGAGAAGCCGGTCTCCATCTGCGATCAAATTGGCTCGCTTTTGTAGCTCCTCGATCATGAACTCATGGCTTGGAAGTTCTTCTCCTTTACCCAGAAGAGTCCGGAGTCTGGCCTGAGCTTCCTCTAACCTACCAGCGGCTCTGCTGAGCTCGCGCTTGTATCTGTCCTTGGTCATAGTCGGAGCGATAGTTCTCTCGAACACATCATCTCTCTCTCTCGCCCCTCTGGACGAAAAGAACTCTGGAGTTCTGGAAGCAGCCATTGGTAATGATGACTTTTTAAATGGGAAGTTTCTTGCTGAGTACCTCAGCGGTGCCTAGTCCAGCTTTTACACTGTCTAGACGGCCCAGTGGGCAAGTTTTTCGACACCCCCTACCGTGGTAGGATCCTTCGAAGCTCGAAAGTCGGTCGGCTTGCGCCTATGACAATCAAACTATTCCTATCAGTCCGTCAGCTACAATGAAGTAGCCTCGAGACCTCAAGGAGGGAAAAGAGAGGGGGAAAAGGGCGGAGAGGGAAAGAGGTGCACAATTCGTCGTGTCTATCCCTCAACGGCGTGAGCCGAGAGGAACAGACTTGGCGTGATCGCTGATACTCTGGGATATCAAATTCCAGAGGGAGCGATGGTGTTTGATGGAGAAAGAAAGTTGTGCGAAGTTGTGCAAAGTTGTGCAAAAGAAAATTGAACGCATGGTCCGTGCGGTTGCGGCCTGGTCCTTGATCCAGGCACCGCATTGTTCGTTTCAAAACCACGTGAAAACCCAAGAACAGTAAATGAAATGGATACAAATAGCAAAATGCATGAAAAAACAATTGAACAGTATCAACAGAGACTTATAGAAAGCTTGACTTGTTTACTGGGTCACGTGATGGGCACTTGCAGACTTCGAAGCATGAACCGGCTATCGGCAACATATGATTTGTCAGGCAAGCCTTGTATTAAATGACTTGAATACTAAGTTCGACCTCGGGCAGCATTGCTGCCATATGGCCACAACTTTTCAGATTCGAAACCTAACTTCTAGCATTCGAAGAGAACAGTTCAATATGTTCCATGCAACAGTTCAAAAATTACTTATTCGTGAATAGCGTATGACTAATTCACTTACTTCAGAAGCATTCAGGTACGCTTTGGTTGCATCATAACCCGTGCCACATCTACAGAACTGGTCAACCAAACCCTCTCGTGCCAAGTTGAAGACGATATCGAACCCACTGAGGAGTATTCCCAATTCAACAATTTAATAGAAATAGCTGCCCAGAGAATCAAAAACTCTGCCTTGGGAATTGGCCTGCCCTTGTATAACTGAACTCTGATCCGTTGTCGTTGATACCGGGACTGTCATTTACATTTCTATTGTCGGTCGCTTTGATGTTGTCGTTGAGCTGCTTGTCGTTGTAGAATTGCGACGCTCCATAATATTATCTAACCTAATAATACCACCAGGCTCAGGTTCAATGCTAATATTGAGCTTCTAGTCTACTACAGGAAAACAAATTAAATTCGACAGACCAAGCCGCAAAACCCTTCAATTCTAGTCCTTCATCCTCAGACTCAAGGAATCATTACTCAATCCAACATCTAGATCAATCAAGTTATCAATTCAGCTATCAATTTAGTCACTTGCGCATCGGATCCCAAAATAATAATTATACATCTAACTTAGTACCACATATTAATAATCCGCCTCCGTGCTCATCGGCCTACGAGCGTGTTTCCTCAGACTGCATCCTTGACCTCTCACTTCTCAAGATGCTGGCGGACGGCTCTTATCAGGTTATTAACCTCACCGGTATTAATCCTGCAGACCATGAGATTATCGACTTGGCAGATAAGAACTCTTATTATTGTGCTTATACACTCATATTTGACAATCCGAAAGCGACGACGCGCACCCGCACCAACGTACGAAACGCTTAATTAGATTTCGACATCTTTCTTTGAGTCAGACAAAGGGTCATAACCCGAAGTTTCAAATCCAACGCCACTCGCTTTCACAGTCACTGTGAAGGATCTCTTGCCAGCAGGCGACGTTGACCATCCTCCCCCCTGGTATTGATCCAGTCCCGAGCACCACTCTGTCGACCCCCAGGTTGTGCAGCAGGCGCTTTGACCTTGGGGTTATCCAAGGCGTGAGGTTGTTCAGAGCTATGTAGTGACGTGTCCCCGAGCCGAATATTGTCTAAAACAGAGTGAGCAAGTGATGCCACGATGTAGCCTCGAAGCTCTCTGTCTTCCCTCGAATCCTCCTTCTCTAGACGGTAGCGCTCGTCCTTTGACATATTTGACCGTCGAAAGTTACGGATTTCATTTATAATGAAAAGTAAAACCTCCTCGGGACATTTATTTCGTTCGGTAGCGTCCACGGCATTCCGTACATAACGACGGGTTACATCTGTTGCACCATCAATTGAAAAAGCAATGCAGTATGACATCTTCTTGCCCCATCCGTCAGAGTATAGTCTTGGGCTGTCCCAAGCTTCCTCACAGGCGTCGATATGAATCCATCGTTTTTGCATCTCGGAGTACACTTCAGTCCAGACGTGATCCTCGCTATTCCAAACCCATCTCACGCGGCTACCTATAGCGCGGCACAGCATACTGAAGACATTGGCCCACTCTCCGCATCGTCCTCTTCTTGTCTGAAGCAGATACCACACATCACCGTATCGAGGGAAACGCTCGTAGGCTCCACATTTTTCACCAGAACATCGGTATAATTCCACTCGTAAAGCTCCATGTGCTGACTCATCTGGTGTTGGAGGTGTCATACCTTGCGCAATCGTAGGTGACTGGCATAGTGGGCATTTAGGATTGTTTACCCACGAGAAGAATGATCGTTTGAACCACCTAATTTGGCATTAGTATCAAGCTTTAAGTATATAAGAAGTAGTATACCTCAATAACGCGCGGACAAGACAGTCTTGATATCCCCATTCGGGTTGTCTCCCGTCTCCCATACTCTTTGCCTGTGCTTGGAGTAGTTCGCTCTCCTCCTGTGCCTCGCTGTAAATTCGGTCTAGTGGCACAGCGTGCAGTGTTTCGTCCAATAAACCTGGATTTTCGTATTTTGTTGGAAGTAGTGATAATGAGATCAATAGGTTCCGAAACTTTTGTGACTGCGCATCGACAGGTGGTGAAGGGCATTTATGCAAATTTAGCAAAAATGCATATGATGGTGGTGCTCCGGAAGGAGCACCCGCTTTTGCCAACCGTCGATAACCTGGTAAGTTTGATGGATCGAGAGAATCAGAGGCTGATGCTGGAAGGCGAGATTCAGAGGCACTTTCGCGAGCTAATTGAGACCCAGTTCTGCATCGATCTAATTCATTCAGGCGTTTGGCCCGTAGCAGTTCCTCGAACTGGATTCGTAGTTCGTTCGCCCACCGATCACCGTCTTCTCTCTGTGATCCGAACCCTGGACGAGCAATGTCTAGAGAGGGCCGCGGGATATCTAGAACCGGCTCTTTCTCTTTTGTAGCCACGGCTCCCGAAATTGAATCTTCAGAGGCAATATCCTCTTGATGAGCTTCTTCTACTGCCGTCAAATTCTCACCCTCAGGTGCTAATTCCGCAATTGTTTCAACATTGGATTGCTTTTCTGCCTTAATTGAAGCTAGACGTAGCTGGTCGCCGTCCGCAATGTCGGTGTCACCTATCTCGGAATAATGAGCGACGAGATTCGCCGTCAAGGGTCCTGGGTTGGGCAAAGATATCACCTTTGCTCCAAGTGCATCGTGTACTTGGTAGAGGGTGTTTCGAAGCGGGACTACATAGGCTTCGCCAAGTGGATTCGATGCAACTACATGGCCATAGACTTCTAGCGTCTCCTGATTTACAATCAAAGAACCGCAATCGCCATCTATAACCGCTGGAAAGCTACCATCAGCAAAAGATTTTCTTCAGGGAATTTACAACTCACAGGTGGGGCCAGACAAAATTACGTTCCACGTTTGACAGAGGTTTTCACCAAGCCTTCCTCCAATATAAGAATTGCAATTAAGAATCACACCTTTTCGTGTCCCGCTCACTCCAGAGATCATGAACACGGGAATTCCGCTTGTTTCAGGGGCCGCCGCCAGTCTCGTTAGGAACTTGGGATTTCCGGGGTCGTCTTCTGAGTAAAACGCGTTAGGTCGCTCAAAGTATCCATCATCAAAGTCGATCAAGGCCCAATCAAGATATGGCGTCGAAATGTCTACAGGGTGGACAGAATCCACCTTGTGACCATTTATAGATGCACCATAATGTTCAGTCGACGCCTGGCCCACGGCTACTTCCAGGCAAGATGGCCCCGATGTTGCTGATCCAATATCCGAAATTCTTAGATTGTTTTCCAAGTCATCATATGTCACATCATCAATCCATGACTTGACTGATTGATTGTCGTCGGTATCGTTTCCATCAAGCAAGATATCCGGTTCTTTCGCAATCATTGACTGTTCTTCTTCCTTCTGTTTGTTGAACAAATGGTCCACAGTCAATCCGTATAGCTTAGAATCCACCTGAATGAGAATGCTCAAAGTTGAAGTACGATCGCCATGTTTCACTAATGATCCACACATGGTGAGGAACGAATGACTCTGAGCAACGACTTGCTCCATTGCGGATCTTCGTTGCGTGGGTGTTGTTGCTTCCCGCCAATATACGACTTTGAAAGGTACTATCGCAGGAACAGGCACTTGTAAATAAGGCCTCTTGGGTCCAAATGAAAACCTATTGGGCGCAGAGGCTTTGTCTAGATGGTATTGTCGCCGGATGTGCCTGCTGTTCAACAGCGATCGCAGATGCCTGAAAATATCTTCGGTGCAGAAGATAATAATAGAGGCAACCGCATTTGATGAAGTGCTTCCACATAAGCGTAGCTCGTAGTTGATCTTCGAAGTGTGATGTTTCAGAACTTTATGGATGTCTACGGCTTGTTTGAAAAAATCGACTAGTTGTGGATAGCGCTCGTGGAATTCGGGGGGGATTGGTGCACGGGGATAGATGTTCTGATCTGTACCAGGCACCTTTCTTGGATCGGCAAAATCTGTGGAGGGCAGCTGAGAGCACTGCTCTGTTGAAGATCCATTGAAAGTCCGATGTGGGTTTTGCAATATATCAAGGGAAACTGCTGATGAGGAGCGAGGATGATCTTGTCTCGATCCACTATCTTCGCAAGTGATAGTTTGGCAGGAGTCTGTTGGTAGCTTTGATTGGAATATTGGGGATTCAGAGAACCTTAATCTAGCAACTCTGTCGCTCTCTGAAGCCGATTCTAGCCATGCATTATTGAAATGTAATATTGGCCGGTGGTTATTTGCATGATCTCTCCGGTTAGGAGATCGCTCAGGGAGATCTCTTTGCGTTACATCTTCTCGGTTTCCGGTGCGGATCTGGATATTGGACACAGCTAGGTGTTTGACAACGAAAGTCTCAGAGCTCATTCTGTGAATGGGTCCCGAAAAACATGGATCTTCCTTCGTCTTCGACTTGATATCCAAGCAGAGGAACCCGTGGATGATAAGATATCAAATTTCATGACTTCTCTAAATCCAAAAAGACGGATTCGTATATTACAGTGCAGTGTTGGTAAGACGCGCGTTGTAGCTTGAGGCTGTGCTGCATGAATCGACACCGCTCTCATGACAGGTTACCAAAAGTGTTTTTGAAGGGAAGTTAAGCGAAAATTGTAGCTTGTAAGACGCGCGTTCTAGCTTGAGGCAGTGTGGCAAAATACGCGTTAGGGCTTGCTTTTTGTACTCGCAGCCTTGCGCAGCATGTGCTATGTAAACTCACCATTGGAAGACTTGCCGCATCTCAAGAAAAGTCAGCATACAAAATGAGAATCGCTACACCCGCCGAAAAAAGGTCAATTGTGAGGGACCTGTTTGGTGCTGAGGAAAAGCTCCATTCTTTCAGTACATACTTCAAGATATACGACTCTCTGACGGCTCCCCAATATGCGACGGTTCAGATATATCCCTCATCTCTAAATTCGCATGACGATATTCGAAGGCTAGCGCTTGAGTTGAGGGCAAATCCGCAATATACCCGTGAAGAATTCAGGGACAAAGTTTTTCCTCAGGACGTTAAAGATCCCGAGGCTATTATCGACCAGGAGCGTGCAATTAATGTCGTTGTGCAACTTATGTTAATGATTGATTGTTCCGACAAGGACCGCCACAGCGAAGGCTATGAGGTTGGCGGCTTCAGACCAGTGAGCTGGGATAGCTCGGAGCGCTTTACTGATTTTGTCAGAAAGGTCTTTCCAATTAATGTCCATGATCAGGGAATGGTTCGAACGGCAATGAAGGAGAAGAATTCTTTGAAATGTTGGAAATTGAAGAAGCGCGCACATATCAAGTTTCTCCCTACAGATAATTTAGCGGAGCATCTTCTATACGACCCGCTGGACGATGTTGTTCGTATTTTCCACCAAACGGCATTTTTGAAAGCTCATCTTCGTCTTTCTGCCGATATGGCTCTAAACTGCGGAATTAGAGAAAGTCTCCAAATGTGAGATTCAATCAATTCCAAAAGACTTATTTTGATCAGCTTGTTCTAACTTGTATTCATAGGGGGACATTACCACCACAACTACTCCTGGAGACATTGCACTCCTTGCAATCCATACTTTTCCCTCCAGTCGATGAGAAGTCGTCCCAGTTTCTAGAGAGTATCGTTCAAGATGCGAAACCCGGTTTCGACCCAGATTGTCTCCTTTACGAAGGATACACTAGGCCGGTTCCAGATAACTTTGAATATCACTATTGGGGTAGTCGACTTGCCAAGCTGCACCAGGTTGTGACAAATCCGAGGCCGAGACACCGCATTGGTCAGTGGATACAAAGACATGCTTCGGAGAGGAATGCCTTGTCTGTGGCAATACTTTCGCTTGTTCTCTCCGCGTTCTTTGGCTTCTTGAGTGTTGTTCTAGCACTTTTACAGGTCTGGTTGGCGTATCAGTCTTGGAAAATCCAAATGACTCCTCCACCGGTAGCTTGATATTAGGGTCGAGAAACCGGCGACCACACAGCCAATCTTGAAATTCGATGCGACTTGTTGAAGAGGCTCTTACCGTCAACCACTCCTGGAGAAAATGTACTGGAAATTTGCACCTTCCGCCTCCGAATAAATGAAAAGACATTTCAATAGCGGTCGTCCCGGAAAGACATCAAACTCTCACTAAAAAAGGTGTCACTGGCTGTTCTCTGCTCTGAACCACTCAATTATCAATGCCGTTCCATGATCTCGACATCCAATCACTCCAACCCTTTTGTCCAACCCTTTGTTGGATGCATTCATTTGGCATGTTGTGCGTGTCTTTCCGCGACTCCGATTCGTCTGAACTCTCGCTGATCATAGATGGAAGCAGACACACCTCCGAGCACCGCGCCTCGCCGAGACGCGTCGATATCATGCCATGTTTCACTTTCTTTTAACTGTGAGAGAATGAAACAGACGGACAATGGTCGGATGATAGATAGGGCCTGAGTGATGGAAGACGAGGCATCTGATAAGGAGTGCAAATAGTTGGTCCCATGGCACAGTTAGTGGAAAGGCTCCCTCAGGATTGTTTGTGAGGGAAAGAGTGCTTGCTCGGCAGAGACCTCTGTTGGTAGCTGTGCTGCGTATATTCAAGCATAGTCGAAATGAAGACCAATTCCAAAGTCACAAACTAGAGTTTTGCACAACGACTGTGAATTCACTTCTCATCAATCTTCCTTCCTTCCTTCTCAAAGAAATAGTATCTACAACTTCCCATCCCATCCTCCCCAAAATAAGCATTAAGCCACGAACAGAGCCAGCTCCTGACCTGCCACAAATTACAAGAAGCTATCCTCTAATCTATCGCACACTCCTTTCCACTGCTCTACACAGTCTCCTCACTCGGCGGCTCGTGCGTACCATTAACACCAGCCTTAGGCTCCACAACCACGCGCTCAGTCGCCAAATCCGCTGGTGCCATCTCATAATCATTCGCCAAGTCCTCGAGAGTCTTGCGCTTGGTTTCCGGAATAAGCAACGAGGTGAAAATACCGCAGAACATGAAGAAAGAAAAGATTTGCATGACGTGATTAAGCCACGGAGAGGAAGAGGATGACTTGTTGGGGCCTGAGGCGACGTAGCCGCGGGTTCGGAGAGGAGCAATGGCAGCTTGCGCGATGATGGAGCCGATTTTACCTGAGCCGGCGGAGATGCCGTGGGAGGTGGAGCGGTAGCGGGTGGGGAAGCATTCGCCGGGGACGATGAAGGTTGTTGCGTTGGGGCCTGTTCACTTTTATCAGCATTCAATCCTCAAGACACAAGAAACACAAGGGATGAAGAGGGGAACAGGAAGAGGAATGAGGAGACATACCAAAGTTAAAGAACAACTGAATGAACACATAAAGCGCAAACTGTCCATGTCCAGACATGTGCTGCATGTTGAAACCCCAGATGACGAAGAGGATAGTGAGGAGGATGAAGCCTCCGACTTGGATTGGCTTACGACCGATGGTATCGATGGTTGCGACGGAGAGCCAGTAGCCGGGAATGGCACCGGCGCAGACGATAATGGCGTTACCAGCAGCTAGGTTGTAGAGTTGGTTGTAGACGGTGGGGCCGCTGCCGTAGCCGATGGCTGTTAGGACAGTGGAGGAGTTGAGGCCGAGACCGTAGACTGTGAAAATCAGTATCATGCATTGAGAGTCGAGGAGCGAATTTCTAGAAACTCGGCTTCGGGAAACCTACAAGCAACATCAAACAAGAACCAAGAACCCGCAGTACCAAGCAGAACACGTCCATTCCTCCATTTCGAGTAGAACTTGACGAAGTCTCCGAACGAGGCCTTGGGAACCTCAAGCTTCTTACCAGCTGCAAGACCTTGAGCACGGCTCAGCTCATCAGGCTTACCCTCGTGCCTTCCGGCAATATAAGCATCGACGTCCTCTCCGGCCTTCTCGATATCACGAGCAACATCGAAGGTGTATCTGGGAGTCTCGGGAATGGTGAGACGGAAGTAGAGAGCGACACAGGCGGGGACGGCACCGAAGCCTGACGAATGTTAGAAAGATTTTGAGTGAGGTAGTTGAGGACTCACCAATCAGAACACGCCATGACTTGTCAACAGCCTCGGCACAGACACCAGTGCATTTGGCGTAGCTGACCGAGGTCAAAAGAGACTCCTTGAAGCCAGCAACACAGACAAGCATAACAAGAGCACCAGCAAGTTGACCGAAACCCTGCATAGCAAAGACGGATCCCATCATGGCACCTCTCCATTTGGTGGTAGCAAACCTGTACACATCAGAACACGCTCCTCATTTTGGAGCAGCTGACTTACTCAGAAGTGATAATGGCGGACAATGGGTAATCACCACCAATTCCAATACCCATAATCACACGCCAAAAGATAACAACACCGATGATGGAGAGAGACTTGCCGGGAGCGCTGAGAGATTGACCAATAGTTGCGACAATGATGATCATGAGTTCAAGGCCATACATCCGCTTACGACCAAACAAATCAGCCAGAGCACCGAAACCGAATTGACCAAGAACCGTTCCACCAGACGTAGCGACCTTGATAGCGGTGTCCTGAGGAGTAGACATGGCGCCCTTGTTCTGGTTGAAGTAGACGATACCCAAGCAGATAGTCAACATAGAGGCAGTGAAGATGTCGTAGGAATCGGTAAAGAAACCAACACCAGCGACCATGATGGCACGAACGTGATACCATCCGAAAGGCGCCTTGTCGATCTCGGCAAGGGCAAGACGACGACGCTCATTGGGGTCTTGGATGTGGGCGAAGTCGTTGTTGAAGTTATGGTAGGCGATGTTCCCGCCCTCGGTCATGTTGGCCTTGATGGCGGCCTCGCTGAGGGGTGGTGCTGCCATTGCGAAAGGATCGTTCTGAAAATCAATTACAACTGAAAGAAAGAACGAAGCAGTTGGTTAGGTGTCGCAGTGAAGGAGCTTGCGATAAAGGAGAGACGAGGAGAAAAGAAAGAGAACGCAGCGGCAGGAGGGATAGATAAGCTCGCAGGTGGTGATCGCGTCCTCGTGTAGATTTGGCAGAAATTACAACCGTCCCCTACCTTTCATACCCAGGTGCAAATACCCATGGTCAGCCCCGCTTGGAGTTGCAGGGTGCGGTCCCCTGTGCCTCTAACGGACGTCAAGGGCCTTCTGTAAGTAGGTCCCCCGCTGTTGCATGTGTGCGATCCAGTGGATGGCGCGTGTTGCTCGAAGCAGCGGGGGAGCACGGTATGGGGCACAGAATATTCCAAGATGCAAAAAGTTGAATCAATCGCCGCGGCAGTAGCAAGGGTCTTTACAGGGCGTCGTAGTGTCTCCGCCAATCTAAGATCGACAGGAGAGGGTCACGTGAGACCAATACCACCTTCTTTACCCGCCTCCCTGCATTCGACCAGGAAAGGCGCCTCGCATCGCGGCCAGCCCGGCCTTTTGCAGCTAAAGCGACCGTGAGTTATTCATGTGTTGCCGTCTTTGGATTCTGTTTGGAAGGCGTTCCGTATGAGGCTAGCACTCCAATATAACGCTGTGGACACGGACACGGCGACCGTCAGCTTGGAAACAGACTCGACTCTTGATTGTGAGTTCGCTCCCATACCAGCAACGCCAGTATCAGTTCACCACACGCGAATCATCGAAACGGACGCCCATTGCGCCCCACCCAGTGCCTCCCACGTGTGTTGGTACTTGTACAGTAAATGTGGTCTGCGGAGGTGACAAATGGGCGTTTGGAGATTATTGGAGATTAGATTCAAAGCGCGAGGCAACACAGAGGGTCCTCTTGGCTCTGCAGCCCACTGCGCGCGTCTTGGCTCGCGCAACGATAACGTCTGCCAATCTCTTTGGCAGAAGCTTCTCTTAAGCTTGAATCTCTTGGATTGCGTGGATGCGTGGGTGCGTGGATGCGTGTAGCCATCCCCACTCGCATTACTTGGGGAGCGCATTCTTGCACTTGCACGCGCACCCTGGATTCTAGAAGCGAGAATAGAAGCTTTATTGGAACGATGGAAGGTCGAAATAGGGCCAACAGCCGAATCAAATTAAAGTTGCATGTCACAACGGCCCGTGAAATCCAATAGCATCAAAATCACAGTTGGGGGTAATCTTCCGCCGGTGTCCCTAAGGTGTTCATCCCGTGTTATTGCCCCTCCTGCTTCGACCATTTGAAGTCGTGAGAGGGGACGACTTCTGATCTGTCACTGCACAATTCGGAGATGGCGGCATGTGCGACGATAAGCGGGCTGAGGATGCGACCGAGTGGGATGCCGAGGCTGCGGGAGGCTCTAATAGGGGGCCATATGCACACCGAGTGACGCGAAACCGCGCCCCGACTGCGGGAAGTCGAAATATTCGTTGTTCCGACGGTTTTCAGGTTCCTTATGTCTCATGCGTTCGAATTTGACGCATTAATTCATGGTTTTCTGATGATTTTCGTGTTTTTACTGTCTCATTTTGCCGAATCTTCATGCATTTCCCTTGTTCTTGATGCTTCTCTTTCCCTCTCTTCACTCCGATCGAATCTTTGAATAAATTACGACTTAAAATCATTTTGGAGTCCGATCTCTCAATTTCAATGCTCCATTTGCTGTCTAATGTTGTTTTCCATGCTTAGAAACCCCTTGTTTCTCTTCCCCCGTCTTTCCCCTGGATTTTGGCCTCCAATCTCCCTCTCTAAGCAACAAAGTCCTCATCCCAAGCATCCTCACTCTTTCCAGCATCATCGTACATGCTGTCTTCGACCTCATTTGCCTTCTCCGACGTCGCCTGACCTTTCTTCGTCCCTTTAGATGTCATCCCCCGCTTGATTTTCTTCCCGCCTTCTTTCCCTTGCTTCTGCTCCTTGTCTCCAACTTCTGTTCTCTGCATCAGATCTTGTCCAAATTGGCTTGAAACATCACTCACCAACTCCCGTCTTCTCAACGGCTGCCTTGGCAAGTCCTCTCATTCGTTTCAATCGATCAGAGACCGCTCGCTCAGATCTAGGTTCCATCAACTTCGACAGTTCTTCGACATCGACGCGTGCTTGACTTTTGACGGTCAGGAGGTAAAATGCTCTGAGGAGTAGATTTTCCTGTTGGGAGTCAGTCTGTGAGGCGTGTATGGAGATGGGGGCAGGACGTCTTCGGTTGAGGACCAAGGGCCTTTCCCCGTTACAGACATATTGAAGGTGGTGGGATGTGTGATGAATCAGAGGTTGGAGGCTGGGGGAGAGATATTTATAGGTTGCGAGGAGGATGGGGTAGAAGCAGGAATGTTAGAGAAGATGCTACAAGTGAGAGTGCTGGGCGTGAAACGTGGATGCATTAGAATGAAAGAAGTTACAGTTTCTGGATCAGTCTTGCCTTGGACGGTGAACAATAACACAGCTTTTCGAAATTCATCAGCTTGAACTTCTGAATGTCTTTATGGTCTAAGTGTCTTGATTTCTGCATATTTTTTGAGTTCAAATTATTTTTGGGCTTTGGCGGTTTTGACTTGAGCCCCTCCCTGTCTCCCGGACCCAGCTTTATGCAGTCTTGGAATTTGATTTTGAGTCATTAAATCTTTTCCCACTGTTATCTAACCATATTCAAGAGGTTCAAATCTATCCATCAAACGCTACATTAACTAAGTTTACGCAACATCAGCCTGCTACAGGATGGACTCAATCTGTGCAAACAACGCATTGAGACTTACAATGGATGCCAGGGCTTTCTTAGCGGCTGGAGAATTAGTTGATTTGACAGTTGCTGATTCACCCACCGCAACTAGATTCTCGACGACAGTTGAAGAGCAATTGACCCAAGCTTCTCTTTAAGACACCTTGAAGGTTGAGGCTCTGATTGTGAAATATGAATGCGTGGCTGCTCTAAAAGTTTGCTGCTCCCGGCTTATCTTGTCTTGAATGGAAAATTAGATCTAGATTGTCGAAAAGGACTCTTGAACTTCGAATTTTCGGAATAATTTAGCTGCACTAAGTTGTCTGGAAAACAGTGAATCAGATCCACATCCTCGGAAGCAGGACTTTTGAACTTCGAATCTCTATAACTCATCAATCTGCCTTTCTCATGCACATCAGACAGGTTCTCGAGGGTTCAATCATGTTCATCTGGAAGTTGTGTGGATTCAACCACGTTGCCAAGGAGCATTGGAGACCTTGATTACAGCTCATAGACGACGAACCCCAGATCGGGGGATGCCGGGGTCTTATTTCCAACTGAAGAATTTGTTAATTTGACAGTCGATCTTTCAACTACAGTCGGAAGCTCGAGCCTTGAAGTTGAGGGCGCTAGCTGCGAAGTATCTATACATGATTCTTAGAGGAAATTATAGTTTCTAGAGTAATTTAAACGTCTAGCTTATCTTGTTTTGGATATAGAACCTGATCTAGATCTCCAAAATGATAATTTTAGAATTTCAGCTTTCTATGAAGTCATAAGCTTCGTCTTCTTCGTTCTATGCAAGTCCAGACCGTTCTCGAGGAAGAGTCCATAGCTCTCTGGAGGCTTCGTAGAATCAAAAACATTGCTTAAGGGTATTAGCCATCTCAATTATAGCCTCTGAAACATGGAAATATGGCTCAGGATCCGCTGGGGCTGCGTCCTGCCGGAGAATTTGTTGTTTTGACAGCCGAACTTTCGAAAACAGTTGCAATTTTGGCGATAATAGAACCTTCACAGCACTAGAACTGTTCAAGCCACCCTTGGCCTCGATGATTTTAAGAAGTATAGTGCAACTAACTCTATTGAAACCATGACTCATTGCCTCCGGTTCTGCCAATCAAAAGTCTCCGTGGATGCAGAATGATAGGCAAGAGGCATCAGGAAGATGTTGCCCAGCAATTGATTCAAGTTGTCCCTTAATATACACCAATCTTCGCCATCGAGATGTCCAAAGAAACTCTTGAGGACTGAATTCAATTGGTGACGAGAATGACCGAGATTTCAGGCAGTTTGAAGATTGCTATTAACTGAGCTATAGAAACCATCTATTTAATCCCTCTCAAAGCCTTCCAAGCTTCCAGAGATAGGCATGTACTGGGACTTGATGATCAAGTGCTGGGAAAGAGTGGAGTGTTTACCAGTTAGTGGTTATGTTCAATAAGCTCCACATAAAGACTTAGCAACTCATTCCTCTAGTGCACTGAAGGTTCGAAAACAGTTTTCCGGTATCAAACGACAGCCTTGACAGTCGATTTCATGACGGCATTCGGATTATCGACGGCAGTTGAAGACTTGACAGCAACTTTGATTTAAATTATGTCATTTTGTAAATGGAATCATCTGCAAAGTAATATCTGGCAGTTCCAACTAATACCCTTGATTCTGTCTCCCAAGAAAGTCGAAATGTCTAATCAGCACGCAATCCTGCACCTGCAACATCCGAGTCATTCGTGTATGAAGAGTAAAAATTCGTGGTCTGACCTTTTATAGAAGTCAGAGAGCTAGTACAGATGCCGAAGCTTCCTAGAAATGTGATGCTTTTACAGAAGCAGCGAGAGCTGATAACTTTACCTGATGGCGGTAAAAATTAATTTGAAACTTCAAAACTTGTTACCCCTCCCTCTAAGCACAAAATTTTGCATACCAATATTTTGAACTGACTTCTCAGTCGCAGCAGGGATTAAATATATCTTCTCTACGATCAATTGTTCAGACAATCAAGTCGACAGTCCTCACAAAAGAACAAATTGCATGGAAGACTCTAATTCTGGAGTGTCAACATAACCGCGTCGGATAGGCCTCGCGGCTTTGAATTCCATCTACACGAGTTCGCAACAAAGTCTCTAGGTCTCAAGAAGGTCATGCCATATTGTCCAGTCCCTGACATTCTAAAAAATCTCGACAACAGTTTCCGTTTCGACAGTAGCTGGAAGTTTGCCAAGAGCATTGATTCATACCTCAATCGACCCTAGCTGTAGTATTGTTTCTAGCAAAAGCATAGAACATTCAATCATGAAATTAAGCAGACACACCATCGCGACCATTGCAGAAAATGCTAAGCCAAAAGCAAGACGCTTAAGCTTTGATTCACGAGGAAGCATCAAGAAAGCAACCCGCTAAGCGGGAGGAATAGGATATAAATCTTGGAAGAACCGGGAGATCTTGGATTTTGAAACCCAAGAAAACAGATGGGCTGCTATGAAGGCTTTTACTTGAGAGCTAAACCAGCAGACCTATCTTCATTCCAATTTCTTGAGCGCAGAAATGATGGCAAGTAATCGAAGTCTTGCTCCATGGAAGAAAAGCCTTGAGCACCTTGCCACCGCGGGCGACTGGAGAATCGACAATCCTGGATTCGACGAGAATCGGAATTTTGACAGTTGCAGAATCGACGACAGCTAAAATTTCGACGGCAGTTTGGATTTTGACAGAAGTCTTGATTAATTTTTGCAATGCATAGCGTGCCTAATTAATCTCTTCCTCTGTCATAATGAGTGTAGAAATCCTGCTTGCGATGAATTGAAGTTCTTAGGAGTTGCAAGCTGACGCCGGTTCCCTAAGATTGTCGTCGATGAATAGGAAATTCATTGAAGAGGTCAGCTCTAGGGAAAGAAGAAGACTATTTTATAGAAATGTGAGTGAGGTTGAACTAGTCAAAGAGCATAGACCACTTAAATCTTGCTTTTCCATTTTAGTTGGAGAAGACCCTTGCTATATTTTAATGTTGAAGACCCGCTTATGTATCACTTAAAATCTAGACCTGCGGATGGGCTTTCAACAGTTGTCTTCTTAAACTAACAACGATTCGATGCCTTCAAGGGAGCCCAAGTTTTACGCGCAAAACATCAATTGATCTGGCAGCACATATTCGATGGACCTTCACCCTTTAAGGGTTCAGGATGAGGCTTTTATCGATATACAGAGATTTTTATAGAAAGTTTAAGAATTTGAAGGGCTTCTATCTCATTTGCGAATTCTGATAATAAATGAACCAATTCTGACGGGAGCTGAAATATATATAGGATTTTGATTTTTAATGCTAGATGCAAATGTTGTTTTTATAAGTCCGTGCCCCCCCATTC
>AYLM01000615.1:0-98358 GCA_001625345.1 Cairneyella variabilis
GTAATTAAGGGTATATTTATATAAAACCTCGCCAAATATATCTTTATTGTGTTATAAGAAAAATTCTGCCTTAAGAGATTAAAGAATATATTTTAGGGGAGGGGGATCTTGTTTAGGCTCCTTAAGAGCCGACTTAGTCTCCCTAAATATAGTTATATAAAGTTAACAACTTTCGCATAGCTAAACCAATTAATAAGTAAATCATAATTAGTTATTAGAAGGGAGAATAGGAATGTGATTAAGCAACTTAAACAGAGGGTGAGGCGAGGGTGAGTAACGCCTGAATAAGCGGCGACGCTGACTAACTGTATTAAAAGCGAAGTCGGTTAGGTTTGTTAAGAGCTTATTCGGGACCCTACTGCCCTAGTCACTATATTATAGGGGTTAAGTCGATAAGGGCTAAAATCTATAGCTCGTTATTAAGTTCTTATTGCTCACTTTAAAAGTTTTAATTTCAATATCTTATAATATAATATAAATACTATAATTAATTAAGACTTTATTATTCAATCTTTAAGAAAAGAGATAAGTCTTTATTTAAGTAAGGGATTATAAAAGATTGCCGAACGATTAATTAAGACTTATCAATTAATTTAAAAAATGGTAGAGTCCTTTAAGTAAGGGATTAAGAAGAAGACCGTTAAATAACTTAAGGATAAAAACTTTCGCTAATAGATTCTAATATTTAAAGCGAAAGGAGATATGCTTAAAGGGGAATTTAGCGCTAATATCTTTATCTTAGTAAGGTGGAAAGAAAAGCTTATAATTTATACTTCTCGCACTTCTTTTAACGATTCTTAATGGCCCCTTTAAATAAAAGAAATCGCTAAGTATTATCCTTTATTAATGATTAAGACGTTTAATGTATTTAAGGGTTATAAAAGGAAGGAAAAAGTTATATTATTAATATTCTAAGCAGAGAATATGAGGCTAAAAGAGGAGACGAATTAAATGATTATATAGGTAAAGTCCGATAAAGTAGCTTAATAATAAATATCTAATTCAATCTTCTCTTTATCTTTTTCTATCTTATATTATTATAATCCTTAAATTCTATGATTCGTTTACGGCTTATAATAGTTTCTCTCTCTTAAGAATTCTCGCTCTTTAAGCGTTTTATTTATTAAATAAGATATTTAACCCTTTTACCTTATCGCTTCTTGAGTAATTGCACCCCTAAGTGGTTCCCATTATAAGTAGCCTTAAACGCTTAGATAAGCTTTAGGCTTATGTCCTTCGTTTTTCATTAGGTATTGTCCTTATGCGAGAAACCTTCCTATTTTATAAGGTATTAAGTCGTTTTGCCTTATTTCCGCTTAGTAAGTAGTGCTTTAACTTATTATATTCCTTCCACTCCTTAACTATTATAAAGCGGCTGTATCATTATGCTTTCTATATACGCTAGTTTATCTTCTTTATCTATAAGGATTGGAGGAATGATATAAATATCACACTCTTAACGAGATGCCAGAGTATAGGGTTCATTATAAGATGCTGGTGTGCTTCTATAATCTATCTCTAATAAGATAGGATCGATTATAAAAAGATCAATATTGGATTATTAAGAGGATAGTGAACTTTAGATATTATTGATGATATTGTCTTTAGACTTTCCTTATCCTTCCCTATCCCTATTAATAAGGCTGGTTAGGCTCTTTAAGCACTCTTAAGGCGTTATAGATATAGCGATAATATGAATATCACACTCTTAAAGAGACGCCAGAGTATGGGGCTTATTATAAGATGCCGGTATGCTCCTATCATCTATCTCTAATAAGATAGGATCGATTATAGAAAGATTAATAATAGATTATTGGGATGATAGTGGAGTCTAAGGATCGTTATTAATATCGTCTCTAGATTCCTTTAAAGATTCCCAACCCCTACTTATTGAGCTGATTAGGCTCGTTAAGCACTCTCTAAGTATTATAACTATAGCTTTTATCCTATTATTCTTTCTCCTCTTCCTAGCGATGTTCATTTGGGTGCCAAACAATGGTTCTATTGCTATAAAACTAGACTTAATAACGCTAAACTTGCCAGTTATGAAGTACTTAAAGATCTTATTATAATTTAATTCTACATATTCGTCCTATACTTTAATTCCAGCGATATACACTTATGGGCTCGGCTCTTAGTCGCTTTAATACTAGCTATTATAGCTAAGGCATGATACAGATTCCGAAGAAAGGGCGAGAAGGTGTTTCTTTATAAAATAGGTATGGATACCCCTTAACAGAAAAGAATCGCTATATAAAAGGTATGAGATCTCTATTATAATTATTCCATCCTTAACCACCCTCCTTCTCTTTCTCTTAATAGCTAGGGTTCCTATAGTCCAGATCCGAGAATTTTTACTATAGGCTAAGTAGATATATACATCCTATATAGAACATCCATCAATCATCACGTTCTGCTTTTTATCATCGCCCTATTCGCTATGGGTGTATAATAAGCAAGGAAAAGGTATTGAGAAGATAGCGCTAGTTGCCCTAACGCGGATATGGCTCTTAAAATATAGGTGAAGACCTATTTATAGGACGAATATCCTATAAAAGGGACAATAGAACTCTGTCTTATCTAAAGTTAGATCCGTATGCAGCATTAGGGCATATTCTTTATTATAAGTCTTTTTAATATAGCTGCTTTAAGAAGAGGCGCTTGCGATTAAATAATCCGGCTTGCGGTTTTAACGGCATTTAGGACACGGAAATAGATGATTGAATGTCCCTTTCTCAATATATAGCACCTTATAATATATTGTTAGTCTATGCCGATCAGATATTAGGCGTTCGCATAAGAAGTATATATGCTCCTCCTTATCTTTCGATATTCCTATAGACTAAGATTAAGCAAACTCGCTATACGCTAATAAGATATATACATTCCAGGCCGAATATTCATTAATTATAACGTCTGGCTTCTTATTATTTTATTTGTTATAGCAAGTTAGGCAAGGAAAAGGTATTAAAAAAATAATGCTAACTACGCTAGTATGGATATGATACTTAATGTATGGCCTATAGCCCTGTGTTTAAAGGTATAAGCCGCAAAATGAATAGACCTTCTTATCTAAAGTCGAACGCAGATCTATATATAGTATTGGGGCATATTCTCTATTGTGGGTATTCTCGATATGGCTGCTTTAAGAAGAGGTATTAATAATTAAATAATCCGGCTTACGGTTTTAACGGCATTTAGGATATGGAAATGTATAATTAAATGTTCCTTTCTTAATATGCAGCACCTTATAATATTATATTAAGGAGTCCCAACTAATAAATGACTATTTGCATAAGAGGCATATAGGCTTTATTTCGGTATATAAAGGGCTAATGGCGCTAGTAAGATTAAAAGCTATTACCTCTCCCTCCTTATCTTCTGACTTTACTACTATTAGCTGATTGGTCAAGTACCCGATAAGCAAGTCTAAGTACCATTCCTAATTATAGGGTTTCGCCTTTCCCTTCTTGTCGCTATTATAGCTATAGCGTTAAATAAATCTAGCAACTTTATCGAGAGCCTTCCTATTATAGCAAAGTCTAATATAGCTAGTCTATAAAGGGGGGATTATAGCGATAACGATAGCGGCTTTAGCTTCTCTTAAAGTGCTTTATTTAAAAGCTTATAGCCGATTAACTTATTAGAAATATTCACTCTTTTTCAGCTTTAAAACCTAGTCTAAAAGATTCCGAATAAGTCTTTAAAGCTATATAATAAGCGGATTCTATATTTAATAATCTAAGTTTATTACTTTCGCCTCTTTAAAGCGCTTGCGAAGGTTAAATATATTATTATATCGCTTAAAACTATTTAAGTGCTTTTAAAACGGGCTGATTAAAGCGTTTAAATCTTTTTTTAATGATATTAAATATATAGCCCGCTTAAGTCTATCGTCGCTTTATATTCCTTCGCTAGGAAATAAATGCTTAAATCGGTTTTTTAAGAGATTTATATAGATCTTTATCACTTAATAACTATCTTTGAATATAATGGATATGTTAAATATAATATAGTTATGCAGCGCATCTGCGAGTACGCTTAGGATTAATAGTCAGTATTAAAAGCAATTAAGAATCTAAAATAAATAAAAATTGGGTCACTTTATTATTTAAATCTATCTTTACGCCGACTTTAAGCGTATAGAGATGAGGGTCTAGTTGTAAACCGATCGCGATATATGCTTAATGCCATAATTTTAAGAAAGTATAATAGTCGAGCGGAAATATACGAGTCTCTTTAATTTCTTTCTTTCACTTTAGCGATAAATAGTCTATACCTTTAAGATTAAGTCGCTAAAATAATGTTTAAGCGGAGTCGATATTAGGATTAAACGCGTCGATTATAATAATAAGATTAATAACGAAACTTTTAAGGTAAATGCTTAGAACTGAAATAAAGTATACTATAAACTTAATCCTATAAAGGTAGATTAAAACTAAGTATAGTGAAAGAATAAGCGAATTGAATTAAATGTACTATTATACCTTTAAGGCTTTAATGCTTTAACGCTTTTTAACGATCGGAACTTAAAATGTGATTGCGATCTTTATCCTTAACTAGTCCTTCGAATCTCTTATAACTATTAACTGGATCCGCTTAAATAGGAAATTTAAGAGCGCCTTTAGTTTAAAGCCATTAATCCTAACGAGAATAAGCATAATGAGGAACCTAATCCGGACTTTAGGCGCATAAGGGACGGCCTTTAGTCGCTTTTATACGATAGTTATAATATTAATAACGTCTTCTATTATTGCCTCTATCTTCTTAATAATTAATAAGGTGCAAAGCTCGAGTTCCTTTATATCGTCTTTAAAAATCTACTATATGGCCGAAAGGTTAAAAAGTATAGTTAAAGAGGTAAAGGTAATTAGAAAAGAAAACTAAAAAAAGGGGAAAAAAAGGGGAAAAGAAGGGGCTAAAAATGGAGGCGAAAGGGGGGTGAGGCGGCCGTGTTTGACTAACTTTAGAGATCTTATAGATGGGTCTATAGCCCTATCTGTTAATATGATCCATTCACTTTAACCTTTAAGTATGCCGATTCGAAGGATCCTCTCGCCTTTTATCTTATAGCATTATAGCATCTGCCTTTATAATAAGGTTCCTTTAAACGTTTAATAAGGAAAAGGCCGAGGTGATAGTTTGCTTCTAAGCGGTCTTCTCTAGTTTAAGCATAAGAACCTTTTAAAAGGACTCCTTAATATAAGCCTTTAAGAAAGCCCGACTCCTATCCTTAATAAGGTCGCTATTAAGGCAGAGGTTAAGCCAAACGCTATCCGGGACTATTTTAAAAAGGCTAAAGTAACTATAGATTATAGCTATTAGCTTTAAGTCGTGCTAAGTAGAAGGAAATCCTTAAAATTCTAAACTTATTTTGTCCACTTTATTATTAGCCTTATATAATACGCTTCGGCTTCTTTTCCAATATTAGGATTATTATTTAATAATTACTAATTATATTCTTTAATAACCTTCTCTTCCCTTATTCTCTTTACTTTAGAGTCACTAGACTGAAAATTTCGTCTTCTTAATAAAGCTATAATAATAATAAAGCGAAATTAGGTTACTTTAAAATGCGAATAGAATGAATATTATTAAAAGATTTTATTAAGTATAGATAATAAAAAGGTGATAGATGCGGGCTTGTGAAAGCGAGTGTGTAATCGCCTTTTTATAAGAGTAAAGCATTAGAAAGAATATAAAGAGAGAATGATAAGTAGTAGAGGATGAAATAGAAAGACTATAAGAGAGGGATATGGCCGCCTCTGCCCTAAGGGGGACTAAAGCCGCTCTCACACCCTGAGCTAGGGGTGGCCTGTTAATGGTATATAGATGCATTAAGGCATTCCCTATAATTCGTCTCACTATAGCCTTAGGAAGGCTATAGCACGCAGCCTAGTAACGCGAAGGGAATAGAAGTAAAGAGTAGTGCATTATAATTATAGATATCTAGGGCCGGGTTTATTAGTGATAAGGGTGTAGTGTTATATAGGAAGGAATTCGTAAGGCGAGAGTTTTTATAATTATTTCGATTAATGTTAAGTTAGGGTTTATTATAGCTGAGCAAAGGGAGTCTTAGTGGAGCCGCGAATATGTTAAGGAGGGGCGACTTAAGGTGTTCGCTCTTTTAGATTGATATAGTTAAGGGTGGGGTGACTTGGACTACGCTCTTTTGGATCGATACACTCTGTAATAATCGGCAAGATCGAGGGAGCGGAATCAACAGGTTAAGCTCATGGAAAGAATCTCCAAAGATGCCACAAAGGTTGTGGCATGGTTTGGGAGGAGGAGGAGAGCGATGGGAAGGCTTTCGAATATATTGAGTCTTTTGTAGATGGCTCGTGAAGTGATGGTTGGCTCGAGTTCAAGGGAAACGATGTGTTGCCAGCTTTAGCTTCCCTACCTTGGCCAGAACCCGCCGAACTTTTAACTTCACATGAAGGCTGGGTTTACAACAGAGCTCTACGCTCGCTTTTTTCTCGACCATGGCTCACAAGGTCATTGGTGACCCAAGAGGTTGCCATGACGTCGGAAGTCCAAGTGATGTGTAGGATCAGGACGTGCTTGTGGGCGGCACTCTCATGTCTTGCCTTCTACTTGCTTCATAATTGAGCTATGGCAGTCTCTCATCTGGTAAGACCTATAGAAGTTCTGACCTTCAGAAGAATATAAGAGTGGTTAAGTTTAGAATACTATTACGACTCTAGAATTAAGGCTCTATAAGGAGTATAATAAAATCAGTCTATTAATAATTCTAAATTAATAAAATAAGAAAGGAAAGTTTAAAAGTAAAGACTTATATTAAATATAAAATTGATATCAGCTTAGACCGCTTCCTTTGCTTCAGAGCATTTACGGCCGGTCTTGGACCTGTTGGTGGACAATCTCGCCACGTGTGCGCTACAAATCTTATCAGTGTCTCACTGTGTATTCACTGACGTCTTTATATCCGTATCAAATCTCGCAAAAGGTACGTGACCTTGACATCAGTTGGGAAACAATTTATTTGAATTCCCCGACTTCTTATCGTCCTGGCTTACATACCAACATACACAAATCTCAACCCTTTCGACTTTCATACACTTATTCTGTTCTCTTTTCCTCCTGGTCTGCTCAGTCAAGTGAGATCGCCAAGTACGTCGTTGCTTAGGAAGTGACACAGATACCTGGGTATGCTTGAGAAGAGCCGGACTATTATGGAGCGAAACAGCTCACTCCCAATTTCTAGTCATTTGACTTCTCATCTTTCTTACTGACCTATGTATAACTTTCGAGCCTGCTGGGGTATCCTTATGAAGCTCATCTCATCTATCCTCGCTTCCTCCTCTGCGCACTTATTTCAGAAACGGAGCTTATTTCCATCAGATGAATAGTCTCATTTGCGAAATTGTGGCTGTCTCTGTCATATGTACTCTCTGATATCTCCCAAAGTAATATAGCATTCCCATATACGCATACACTTACCACCTCTCAACCATACTCACTCCATAACCCCACCCTTCTCACCACCCGGCCTATCCAACTGCCCCCTATTAACCAACTGACACCTCCTCCTCGCATCCAAATACATCATAAACTGTCCATAACCCTCCGGAATAATCCGCACATCCCTCTTCACCTCAAACGTATAATTAAACGTGCCTGTCGGCTTCGTCTCTCCATGCTCTACGTTCTTAACCTTACTATCGACCCTCACTTGCACTCTACTGTAACCCTCTGGACTCGCTTTAACATCTTCAAACCTTTCTTTCTGGTTAGGAAGGAGAGGCGAATCGGAGTAAGCGACAGTAGCTGTGAGATACAGGACCGAGCCTACGGGAACAGGGTTCTCGAATGTGGAAGGGTCGAGGGCGATGAATGTAGGGCGCGTGTGCGACATGGATGAGGCACAGGTGAATGCGAGTTCGAAGGTGGTTTTGAGGAGGAAGCCGCCGAAGATCATGAAATTGTGGCGGTTGCGGTATTGGGGTTGCATAAGTTGTACACTATGAATTGTGGTTTGAGACATGTAGAGGGCGGAGGAGGGTTTGTGGGAGGGTGTGTTGGGGTTGTGGTAGTCGAGTTGGGCGAGCCACTGAGATGGATGTAAGCTTGAGATTTGAATATTTGAAGAATTTGTTTGATTTTGACTTGGTATCATGAGATCATTTATGAGATGGGAATAGAAAATCTCATAAGGAAAACATGAGAATGGCCTGGACTTACGAGAGCATGAATCAAATCCGACTCTTGATCATTTGGTGTCTGTTTCCTCAGAGCTTGGGCTGAGAGTGACTTTTTGAGGGCGTAGTTTGCTTGGCCTTGGGCGAAGAGGGCCTTTTCCTCTGGGGTTGTTGGATTTAACGGGCTAATGTTGACAGGCTTTTTGGTTGCTGGGTCGAGGGAGACCTGGGTTCATTAGCAATCTCTTCTCACTCGAACATGCCACAAGAGCAAAGGGAAAGGGAAAAATTACCATAGTAAACGCACACTCCATCAACACATCCTCGTCCCCGACCTCGTCCCCTTCTTCAGGCGCTCTCGCAACCTGCAAACTAACCTCCATACTGCTCCTCCCAGTCGCGAACGTGACCTTCCCACTCAACTCCAGATCACAAATCTCGCTTAGAGGCCGCTTGAGCGTGATTCTGTCTACGGCGGCGGTTACGGTCATCACGCTGTCGCCGGTGTGCTTGTATGCTACGACGCCGGCGAGAGCGTCGAGGTCCATGAAGATAGTGCCGAGACGGATGTGACCTGAGGAGTTGATGTATGTGTCGAGGAGCCAGGGGTCGCGGGCCAAGGGTAAGATCTAGAAACTCATTAATATTCAATCTCTTGGATACTTGGAATGAGGTTGGATTGTCACATGACTCACAATTCTAGTGTAGCTATCAGACATGGTCTTGGGCGTGATATCTCGCTCCACTTGGTGAGTAGATACTGGTTTGGGCTTATTCAGTTGATCCTGCTGTGCTCGAAAGGCTTCAACGAAAGGAGTGCGGGTTCTCATGGCTGTGAGTTCGCGGTAGACGCCGTCGGTATGGAGGGGGATACATTTTGAAAAGGGTCGGATTTGGTATTTCAGAGCAAGATGGAGAGAGTGTGAGGCTCTCGATGTGAGACGTAGAATCTTTCCGGATTTGGAAGTCATAGTGTTGAATATAATAGATGAACAGCAGGATGGAGAGAAGGGATGAAGTTCAAACCGAAGCGGGGAGAGATTGTGGTTATCGGAATCTTATCTAAGTGGATTGACAAGATGAGATGGATTTTGAATATGAGAGCGTTGTCACTAAAAACTCAGAAACTTTGAGAAGAACAAGGGATTTGAAAGGTGCCTACAAGAAGACATCGTGAAAAGAGTAAAAACATAAGACACTAGTCTTGTTTTCTGAGCAGCATCGCTCCGATAAACTTGTTTCTTGCCGAGAGGGGAAGATTATTACTCCGCCATTGCTAGGCTTGAGTTATTCATACTGGACTTTCATGTGTGTGTACTAATCATGATATCTGTATTTGGTGATCGCTTTGAGTAGCACTAACGTCTTGAAGAGTTCTCGTCGCCCAGGTAGATCCAATCACATGATACTGAAACACGTGAGTTCAACTATTAATAACCCATGACGGATCTTGGATCGAAACGCAGATCTCAGAATTCCATCTTTTCGGAAACAAGGGACTGCAGATGGAGAACCATATCAGCGGCTTTTACATGCCAGATGCAATCATTCCGAGGCCAAGCTTTTGCGCTGGTCAGTCAAGCAAGCGAGAAATGACTCTCGATCGTGAGTTTTGATACACTTCACGCTTCATACGCACCGTTCCGGTTACAGACCGCGATCATCGGAAATCATGACATCTACGATTCATGCAAACTTCAGATCAACGTCAAAATACCAGGCGAGGGTAACGTAGCGCTCAGGTACCTGCGCAACGGTGAACGGTGTTGGAAAGATCACAGTGGTGATTGGGAGAAAATGTTCCTATGGTGGCTTACGGCGCAGCTTTCTAGGGGAGGATTGCAGCTGAATGCTTAATTTTGGGGTTGAGATGCTGGGCCACCATGCGGTGGAATCATAAGGAAGATACGGCTGCACAGCCAGAACTCGTGGATGTTGTCTTGCCATGACGTGAATATTAAAGGTCACCCGAGACTCGGGCGAGACTGGAAGGTGAAGACCCGGTGCCTCATTCGACACTGTAGCAGTTGTGAATTATTTCATTTTCATACGAGGCTCTCATCAAATTTTCATCATCTGGTTGCGCAAGTTCCTTGCTCAGAGGGAGGCTGTGCAAAAAGGGTGCTGAGGTGCCGAGCTCGGGCACCACCCAAAGCGGCAAATCAGGAGATTGTTCCTAGAAGCAAGACGCGACGTGTTACAGAGGGCCGGTGCCACGGACTTTGGAAACTTCAGATGTCGCTGTGAATAGGAAGATGGGAAACAATTCCCACAATCCCACCTCTCCCATACGCTGGGTGACGAAATTTGCGTAGATCAGGGCGACGGCGGCCAGTGGTGAGGGCAGGTTCTTGTGGTTGGAGAAACAGGTCCGTGAAGATCTAGTGTTGGTGAGAACCTTGGCTGGAGTTCTCGCGGTTGCAGAAGGGAGTTCGTAGCCTTCCCCCTCTGAGGCCTACGACGCAGGGTCCAGGGTAATAATAGAAAGAAGTATGAGGCAATACTGGGTTCCTTTGTCGTGGAGAATGGTGACATGCTCTTATTTGGCGTTGGTTCTTTGGAATAATACTCTGATCCTGAGGTATTCACGACACGAGCTTATGTTTGCCTGGCGGTTGGGCGATGGATTTGAGATGTTGAAAAGCCATCAGGGGAAACAGCACCTTGAAGGAGATCACCCTGAAAATCATGACTTGGTTGGCCTCCGTTGCACTCTCCAGAGTCTCCGTCACGGGGATGTCGGGTCAACGCGTAATCGTAGAACAGAGCAGCCCGATTTCAGGCTTGGCCCAAAGAAGTAGTGGTCTCGCTAATTTCGCACTGAGGGCCGAGAATGCGACTCCACTTGGTGACTAAAGCGGATAAGCTGCGATGAAGTCATGCTGCTTATTGGCTGCCTTCCCCAAATAATTCCACCCCCGGCTTTGGCGCAGTCGGCGCTAGTCTCACTCTAAGAATACGGATCTCACAGCCCATCACTCATTGCGTATCCAGCCAGTACGGTGCCTCGTATCGGCCATACCGCATTCTTACTCCCTCTCGCTCATCTCCTGCCACCGCCGCCTGCCAAACCAAACCAAACCACGCCGTCGACTCGTCCCTTCCTGCCCTTTTCTTTCTTCAACCATAACAAGTTTCCCCTCGATCGATCTGTCGAACACCCTCGTTCTACTCGAATTCGACATCGACGCTCTCTCGCAAAACCCTCGTTAAAGTTGAGCTGGAAACCTCACAACTCTGCGAAACCCTTATTCTGTCGCTCCTCGCCCTCGCTTCTATTCGTCATTGTTCAATCATCTGCCAACTTTTCCCATCACTGCAGGAACCGTGGCTGACGTACAATAAACACCAACATCTGTCTTCGATCGCAACAAAGGAAAAGTCGTGAACATACGTGGATTTTTCGGTGTGAATATTATCGTGTTGAAGGAGGCTTTTGACAGATACCCGGATACACAAGGCTTCGCGATCTAATCGGGAGTCCCGGGACAACGACATCTTCCTCTACGCCGCGACGGCCTCCGTCACAACATATACGCCAACATGCGGTCCTCAATATTACTTTCGCCCTTCGTCTTCGTGACATCCTTCCTTTCTCTTCTCTCGGGAACCTCTGCCGTCCGGTTGATCGAGTCGAAATCTCTCAATGCTTGCCAAGACAACTCTAGCTTTACTGCCAGTTTGTTCGACGTCGTCTTCACCCCGGACAACTTGACACTCTCCTTCGATGTCGTCGGTGTCTCCTCCATCCAGGGCAATGTGTCGTTCGGTATCGAGGTTACAGCATATGGCTACCAGATCTTCAAGGAGACTCTGGACCCATGTACCATGAAGGGTCTCAGTGGAATGTGCCCCATGAGCACTGGTCAAATCGACATCAATTCTAACATCCAGCTTGACGCGTCTACTGTTGACCAGATTCCCGGAATTGCTTATAGTGTCCCGGATCTTGATGCCAACGTCAAGGTCGTCATCAACTCGACATCCAACCCAGACGTCAGTCTTGCTTGTGTGGAGGCGAACTTATCAAACGGACAGACTGTGGACCAAAAGGGTGTCGGATGGGCTACTGCTGTTATCGCTGGCTTGGCTTTGGTCGCCTCGGCTGTTACCTCCGGCCTTGGACATTCGAACACCGCAGCCCATGTTGCGTCAAATGCTTTGTCTCTCTTCGGATACTTCCAGGCTCAAGCTATCGTTGGTATGACCTCCGTGCCACTCCCACCCATCGTTCAATCCTGGACTCAGAATTTCGACTGGAGCATGGGTATCATCGAGGTGGATTTTATGCAAAAGATTGCAACCTGGTATCAGAAGTCGACTGGAGGAACCCCAGCTACCCTCCTCAACAGTCTTACCACCACCTCCGTCCAGGTTGAGAAGAGATCCGTGAGCAACTTTGGAAAGCGATCAATGGACGCAACTATCAATCTTCTCACTCGCGCTCATAACTTGAGCAAGCGAGCTTCTACTACTGACGAGGTCTCTGGAACATATGTTGTCAAGGGAATCAAGAGAGTTGCTTTCCGTGCTTCGATCGAATCAACTAATGTCTTCTTGACCGGCTTGGCCTTCTTCTGCATCTTCATCGTCTTCACCATCATCGCTGTTGCCCTCTTCAAGGCTTTCTGCGAATTTGCGATCAGAATGAAGTGGATGAGTAACGATAAGTTCCAGGACTTCCGCAATGGCTGGTTCACTGTTCTCAAGGGTATTATGTTCCGCATGGTTCTCATTGGATATCCTCAGATGACGATTCTTTGCTTGTGGGAGTTCACCCAGGTCGATTCCCCGGCTGAGGTTGTTCTTGCCATCTTCTTTTTCTTCGGAATGACGGGAACTCTCGCTTGGGCTGCCATGAAGGTCATCAGAATCGCCAAGCGCTCAGTGGAGATGCACAAGAACCCCGCCTATATCCTATACTCGGATCCATCTGCGCTCAACAAGTGGGGTTTTCTCTACGTTCAGTTCCGAGCAACCGCGTACTACTTCATCATCCCAACTTTGGCCTACATTGTTGTCAAGGGTATGTTCATTGCTTTCGGACAGAACGCTGGAACCGTCCAGGCTATTGCGCTTGTTCTCATTGAGGCCGTTATCTTGATTGCAGCTAGCGTTGTTCGACCATGGATGGACAAGAGCACCAACAGCTTCAACATCGCTATCTGTGCTATCAACTTCTTGAACGCCATCTTTCTGTTGGTTTTCACCGACGTTTTCAACCAACCTGGTCTGGTCACTGGTGTCATGGGTGTCATCTTCTTCATTGCCAATGCGGCATTCTCCTTGGTCCTCCTGATCTTGGTGTTGGTTGCCACTATCTACGCTTTTGTTCGCAAGAATCCAGATGCTCGGTATCAACCAATGAGCGATGACCGAGCTTCGTTTATCAAGTCTCAAACTGCCTTGAACACCGAGTTGGATGCTTTGGGAGCTACCGCAAGAGGTGACATGAAGGGTGGTTACAAGCACAACTTGGATTTGGATGATGATAACGAGTCTTGGTCATCTGACTCCATGAGACATCCCGCCAACATGCCACTTCCTTCATCAACAGCAAACTCGGGTGCCTACAGAGATCCAAGAGACCCTCCTCACTCGCCAGTTGACCCGTCTGTGCCACTCTTCCCAGCTGGTAGCCGAGGCCCACCACCGACCTACCAAGATCAGCCGCGCCAGATGTACCAGGGCATGAATGACAGCCGATCAAACACTGGGTCACCTTCACCATACCAAAACCAATCACAATCGAACCTGTCAGCAGGATACCGCTCGCAACACAACACGAGCCCGGCGGGATATAGAAACCAGAATAACGCCAGGTAAGGTTAAAATTCCCACATCTTCAAATCTACAACTGACGTTCCTGCAGTCCTTGGCAACGTGGAGCGGGCTATGAACATTAATGAAAGGGCTTAATTGGCGTTAATGCTGCTCTGTTGAGACATTTAGCTCAACCACTGGGACTGGTGTTATTTGAAATTTTTACTATTGCATCCCTCTCACACCTGGCAGCGATTTCGGCAGCAGGCTGTGCGTGGAAAGAAAGATTACGGAAGGACACGAATCGTTTATTGAGTTGCATTGGAGAGGCGCGGATTGCTTGGATTCGTTGCTGTACATCTTTGCAAGACGAGAAGAGGGCGCGAGAAACTGACTCGTGCTCGTGTTTCCATCACAACATTACCGCATCAACATCATTGGCCTGATAAGGGCTGAGAAGACGTACATATGATCCGACTATAACATCTACACTTTTTTCGTTGCGTTTGGGATGGGGGTTGAGGATGCTAGGATAGGAGGGAGGACTTCTTTTGTGTGTCAAGTGTATAGACGATGAGAAAGGGTTTGCATGCAGCATGGATGCAAGGGTGCGTCCGAGGCCGGTTGTGTTACATAATCATCAATCAAGTTCTTTGCGTCGAAGGTTCAGGCCACTTTGATCAATTAGATATGTGAGTGAAACTGGAGAGTTGCAAGAGGTGAGAATTAAGTGTTACTTATACTCCAAGGAGCTGCGTTACTCTGCTGACCTAGTGTAGCTGTTGTAGTGCTACGGTGAGGTCCATGGAGCTGAGGTTTTATGGATCCATAGATTTTTTGGTGTAATAAAAATTTTGGGGACCTAGTCACGGTCTATATCTTCTGTTTGTCCAAGAATCAACCTTCTTGATTCTCAGTACTGCTCGAATTCCTTTCCAGACAGTAGACCCAATCAGAACGACTCCTCCATCAAATCGACCTCGTCTCATTCACTTTCGTCTCGGTCAGCACCCTTTCCTCCAACCACCGATATTCATCCCTTAGCTCTTGGTACTCTTTCTTCAACCGCTGATTCTCCACCTCCACTGTCTCAACCTCGTCGCTCTCGTCTCGGATACTCTGCTTTTAGGCTTTCGTTCTCCTCCCTCAGTTCCCGGTCCTTCTCTGTTAGGCTTCTGTTCTCGTCGGAGTGCGTCAACGTCTTTCACTGCAGCTCTCTGAGTTCCCGATCTGAAACCTCGATGTTGCGTGAGAGGTTCGCGCAGCCGGAGCATGGAGATGATTACATATTAGCGTGGAAAGGGTGTGCTGGGTAAGTGTAAGCATTTTATGGATCGGAAATATTTTGGATCAAGGGTTCGGACTTGCGATGTTGAGCTGAGCTTACATTGCTTAGTGTGTGATTATGACGTTTGTGTTAGTAGGTAGTTGAGATAGAAGGAGACTATTTTGTGTGCGTATAATGATAGCATAGGAAGTCCACATGAAGAAAGGTTCTTCTTGAAGTTTCGTATTAGCTTAAGCTTGCTCTTTGGTCTTGTTGCAATACGACACTTACGGTATATGAGGCAGAATCTCTTTGCAAAAGTGGCAAGCGAGTATATACGGAAGAGAGAAGAAGTGTCTTTGTTTCTACCACATCTCTAGAAGCAAGTATCTTTTCTTTCTCTATCCAACCTCCAACTCTACTCTTTCTCCTCCAACTTTCTCTTCAACTCCTCCACCTCCCTCAATGCCTCCGCCAACTCCTCTTCCAATCTCTCCTTCTCGTCCGTTAACTCCTGGTTCTCACCCTTTAACTCCTGGTTCCTTTGATAGAGCTTTTTGTTCTCCTCCAACTTGCGTGGCCGCTCTGGATCAATTTATTGTTCTCGCTGCTCAAGAACTCGTTTGCCCGCTCGACCACTACAACTTGTTGCCGTAGAACCTCAGTAAGAGCGAGGCAGGTGGGGTCCGCGCAGGGTAGGTTGGTGAACGAAGGGGATGGCATGGTTGTGGTGGTGAGTATGCTGGGTATGTGTGAGTATTTCGTCCGTTGTGTGTATTTTGATTAGGGGCAACGTACTAAGTATTCGATTATGATAGCCGAGTGGCAAGTTTTGCAAGTTGTGCTTGAGACGTTGTTGGTGTGATGGGATGAGGGGAAGAGGCGAAAGCCATTTCTACCTTCTTTATGGTTAGCACTTTTAGGAACCAATCTTTAAATTTTAAGATCTTCCAGAACCAAAAGGAGTGAGTGCATTTGGGAAAGCCTCCTAAAGAGGCGAGGGCCTGCGAGACTGCTGGAACAACTGTCACCCAAAGGAGCGAGAGACATCTAGAGAACAAAATCGTTATACATCGTTGTCTCTTCTTAGGGTAGGCAGGATTGCCTCGAGAAAAGTGTGGTGCTGGAATCTTCTCTTACCTTTTTCATAAAGACGTCAAGCTTATTCTTGGCAACGAAGCCAATAACTATACCGCTGAAACGTCTTGCCACCTCGATGGCCATCTCTGTACACTCCTTAGTAATGGAGTTGCAACTGAGGCTGAGCCGCTAAACATACCCGGCATTGTCCTCGTACCATTGCAGATATCTGCATAGAGAGACAGAGATGTGACTGCAAGCCTCGTCAATACCCAAGCAGCGGGAGAAGGAGGAAAGGGGCAGCACACGTCTTGGCAAGTGCTAAAGCATACAAGCACAATTGCGATTCTTTCGGAGTGAAAATGTCTTCCAGACTCGTTGCTGTAGAGCTATGAGCAAAACCCTCTCATTCGGGATGTCATGACCAGTGTCTGCATCTTACCGGAGCTGGGACTGTAGTGACACTGGTACTACCAGTGTCCTCGGTAATGACCTCGACGCTGCTGATGGGAACATAGACCGCTGAAGTTGAACGCGGAACCCCAGAGAAGCCAGAGGGTCCATAATTAATCCGTATGCTCCTTTTGATCTGCAAGAATTCAGGACAGAGTGCAAACAGAAGAGAGAGGAGATAGTTGTCTTGTGAGGGAAATCTTTATACATTTTTTGAGAAATCTACGGGCAACTCTGCCATTATTTCTAGTTGCTGGTATTCGCCACCATTTATAGCGCACATCTCCTTTCTGCCCTATTACCAGAACATGCGTCTGGTGACTTTAATTGTGTTCTGCTTGACTTTCTTCATAGGCTTATAGTGGCATTTCCAAGGTTGTTGTGAAAGCATGTTGGTGTGCATTTAAGAGGGCTTAGATGCGGGAGCCTAGCAGAGTGCTTAACTGCTACCTTACACGACTTTAGCCGACGAACCACCACTAGACTCTGTTAGGTACCTTAGTGGTTATCCAGCTTGAAAAGGGTAGAATCACTTAGACTAGCCGAATGTAACCAAGAATTTAGTGCATCTCGTCTCTCAGTCTGGAGGCGAAGTGCCTTACCCAAATAGGCAAGACTACTAAAATTCTAATATGGACTCGCTAACCTCTGATCCTCAATATAAAAATGAATCTTTCTTGCCTCTCCTCTCACGTTGCTTTTTTTTTTCACTTTACTACACTTCACTACACTTCAAATCTCCACTCTTACAAGAAACTAAATCCCCTAAACAATTTAAAATTCAAGTACCACCGCCATCATGGCTATTGTCGACAAACTATCCCCCGACCACTTTCTCCACCGCGACGCCTGCTCGGGTCGCAACATCACATGGCACTACATCCACAATGCCGGCAACCTCCCTGAGCCCTATAAATCCTGCCCTAACCTTAGACAAATCTTTGAAACTCGCTGCTGCAGCGGCAACACCTGTCGACCCTCCAAGGTGGACAAAATGTTCGACCGCTACCCGAAAGCAAACTGGTTAACCAAAGTCCCATGGGACGGCCTTGGGATCCCGTATCCTAATGGCATAAAACAAGAACATGGGTCTTGTAATTCGTTGAATTGGGATAAGAGTCTGCTTGGGGGAAGGGGGTGGATGGACATCCCGCTTGATTTAGACGGCAAGCCGATGCAGAATTTTGATATGGCAAGGTATGATTATAGGGGTCCACCGAAGGGGTGGAATTGGACGACGATGAGTGTGGACGGGGTTCAGAGGAGAGGATTGGTGGATCTTGGGCTGGGTGGAGGAGAGCCGAACTCGACGGTGGGATATATGGGGAGCGAGGTGAGCTTCGCACCTTTGCTAGGAGCCCGAACCGTGACCGGAGAGCCAGAACTAGGATTCTTGATCGCCGAGTGGGCGTTTGTTGCGTGGGTTGTGGTGTTACTTGGGTGGGTGATATTCCGGAAGACGAACAAGAAGTCCAAGTCCAAGCAGCAGAATGTGGATCTCGAGGAGGGAGAACTTGAACTTGACGTCGACTAGGGAATGAGTTTGGCACTCTCCTACCAGATTGACCATAGCAGTAGGGATGTCAAGAATTTTAGATAGGCTTAATATTCTGATTTTGAATTGTTGTCTTTGAACTTGTCTTTGAACTTGTCGTTGGTTTTCAAGCTTTAGCCAAGATGAAGCTTCCCCAGCTGCAGTACCTTCCCGAATCAGAATTTCGCTAGTTTGTCTTGAAACCAGGTAGTAAGCCAACCCAGATAGAACATGGTCAAGACAAAAATAAAGACTCTGAACCTTGCATTATCCCTCGTCACATAATATAATTTTGCTTCCAATTCCTCCTTCTCATCCTCCTGTTTTTGGATAGTGAGTATTGCGTCCTCAAGTCGTTCGATCAAGTACTCGCTCTGCTGCCTGAGATCATGGATCGTGCGAGGTGGCACTTTTGCTGTTCCGCTGGGTTTCTGAAAGAAATGTTGTAGCAATTAGAGGGAGGTTGCAGAGTAGAAGTGGAATTGCTTCAGTCTGTTAGCACGATGAACGCCAGTGCAGCATGATTATCAGTACCCGCAATAGTAGTTGTCACAGCCAGCCCAAATTTAAAGAAGCTCGTGATGGTTGTGGTTGACTTTTTAAGGTACAATGTAGTCAAGTATTTGGCCAAGAGCGTTCACGCAAGTTGTTGTTATGTATGAGACAGCGACTCAAAGTGACTTGCAGGATTTGGTAAAAGTTTACGAAGTGAGAAATGCCGTTATGCCTCTGGGTGACTCAAAAGGAAGAAGATTGGTGATGCTGGCACTCAAACTAATACCTTCTACAAGTTATGTAGCAGCAGTGGCTGGAAGATTCCTCTGAAACCTCTTCTGAGTTGTCGAACTCCAAAAGTAGAGTTTTTCTCTATGTTGACTGTTGCGGCATGAGACTATGGCCTCCGGACATTCTTTAAAATAGTCGAGAAACCGAGTACCTACATGATCTGTAGAGAATTGCTTTCTTTGTCGAACGTCCTCTTTCTGTCAAGTCCCTGTCTCTAGACGATCAAGCGTACTAATCTCAAAATTTGTTGAGGCGACTTCCCTTAGCCCAAAACTTCTTGAGCTGGGCCCTTATCCAAAAACCCAGCACATAGCTAAGCACCGTCAAGAGTATGATTATGAGACCAAATTCTCCCCTAAATTCGGCAATCAGGTCTCGTAAATCAGCCTCCACTCTCTTCATCTCGACTTTATAAGTTTGCACATCTGGAATTGTATCTTCGACTAGGCTGCTCAGAAACTCGCATCGATGGTCAAGCTCTAAAAGTTTGCAGTGGAAGTGTTCTATTTCTTCCCTGCTTGGAAGATGGGTGTTATTGGTGTTGGTAGGTGCCATGTTGGATTAATTGACGAGAGCTGTCTTGCAAATGCTTTCAGTGGTTGAGAGAGCGACTCCGAGTCAGCTAGCTCGAAAATTTGGCTAAGACACGAAGGAGGCAGCTCTATTTATAGATCTATTCGCTTCAAGTTCAACAATCTGGAATCTTCCTTCATTTCTATAGAAGATGATTTGGACCGTTGACGTGGAAGTTTGATCTGGGTTCTCAAAACATCAGGAATACTTCGTTTCTTTATCAAGAACGTTTCTTGATGAAACTAATACTTCGGAAGCTGTAAAAAGGTCAAGGCTACTAAGCCTTCTCTAAAGCTTGGTAAGTTTGTCAGGCAGATGTTGGACGGTGGCAGACAAGAAATTACGGCTATCGATGACTTCTTACTGCTTCGAGCAACCTGTGAAGCCCTCGACAAGCTCTCGACCTTGAAAGAACGGCGATTAATTAGAGAGTGAGGAGCATACCTAGGTAAATTCAGGACACTTGCAGTTGTACAGTACATGTTGCACAATGCACTCAAGTTGGATTCTGCAATCGCAAATACCGTCCCAAAGCCATAATATTCTCCGATGAGTCTAGCTAGCAGACCCAAACAACCTTCCCCAGCCCAGAACACAAGCAAGATTACCTCATGCCATCAATTCATTGAACTCCTCACTCTCTTTCACAAAACCCTCCAGCTCTTCGTCCACCTTCTCAATCTCGCATTGTACAGGCTCTTGTGCTTATTCTTGGCCTTCTGAATTCCGGTATGCAGGAACTGGCATCGCTTCTCGAGGCCGTCGATTTGAAGTTGCATACACGCCTCTTTCTCAACGCAAGCGGGGTTGGTACAGCCGTCCTTGGTGGTGGGAGGATTGGCTTGCATGGTGAGAAGTTGACGGTGACCCGGTGGGAGTTCGTTGAGATGGATGGTAGCAAGGAGTAGCGTATGGCTCGAGCTAGAAGTTGCAAGTTAGAGCAGCCTCAATGAAAGCAGTACACTGAACAAGTGAGGTTAAGCTAGGTGATGCTGAATCCACACACACTTGGTGGGCTTTGATACCAAGAATTCCGGTCCCTGGGTTGAGAGTTCAGGACAGATGTTGGCAGTCGGGTGTGGGCCGAGTTGAGTTGAAATGATAGGATGAGGTTTGCTAATATATACATCAAAGTTGGAAGAAGACATTGCCTGAATGGATACCATGCTTTGACATCTATGACTTGTAGAGAAGGTTGCTTTGAAAGAGCTCTTCTGACAATACCAGCATGAAAGCGGCTGTATTTCTTTAGTCCTGACCGGGCTATCATGCCCGAGATCTGCTTTGCTGGTGGGGGATACCGCTGTCAAGACGCATCTGCCGTGCCATTACCTCCTTTCATCCAATCATGCAACAAAGGAGAAAACCAAAAGAAACATGAGAAGTATTATCGAACTTTGCCAACAGAACAAGGGGGAAGCTGCACAGATACTGATAGCAGAACGATACGAGAGACTACTCCTAGGTCGGAAGTCTTTCTTGAATAGCTTTCCGCTAAGAGCTGTTCTCATTTCATTTACGGCATATTGCATAACGAACCAAACGGGGTCTTGATATCGCATCTAGGGCCCTATACTGGTTATTCAAGCAGTCAGATCCATGTGAAGAAAATCCCTGAGGTTCTTTCAGAGGGAAAACAATTGCTTGGAAGAATGGGGGCTCTTCCCCAAACGGTAGGTCAGAAAATAGCAGAACAGACAGTATGAAAGAAGGTAGGGAACATAAAAGGCAATATGAAAGATTTGAGAGCAGAATTGAGTTCATTAGTAGCTCTCCTATGTGATGTCGACTCTCTTTGAGCTGCATCAGGTTGCAGCAAGTCTGCTTTTCTCTTCCAAAACCCATGTTCTCTCTAGACTCATAACCATTCTGGTTGTATATGTGCAACTGTTGACGAACAGCACATAATACAATATGTACTTGGACAAGCAAGCCTCCATTGCTTCGACATCATCTTCATTTGCTCTTCGCAGCTGCATTCGCAGCACGTTTTATCGCCTTCGCTTCCTTCGTCGTCCTCTTCCCAATCTCCCAGCCCCACCCTCGCAAGACCTTGACAACTCTTGGAGTCACAGCTGCAGTGAGAGGGACCCGTATGAATATGAACGACTTGTGTATCGCGTAGGCAAGAGCGAGTTGTGTTGCCAAGCCTGAATTTGTATCAGCATTGTGGACCATCATTGTTTGCAAAGAAGCAAGAGCGAAATTCTTAATATCGTAGGAAAGGTACGTACTGGCTTCCTGTTTATTCCTCTCAGTGGCCTCCTCAACACCCCAGCCAGCCATCTCAACGTGTTCGCTGACATTATTACCACCAGTCACATTCTGTTCTGTCTTCTTCATTGAGACCCGCCAGTCGTGCCATGCTTGCTTAATCGAAGCTGGTATGACTCGCTTGACGTTGGATACTACGATGTGCTCCCATTCTCCTGTGCAGATGTCAGTAATCACAGCTTTGCGTTCATGATGTAATAAATTGACTGAAAAGAAAGCTGATGCAGTGTCCAGTCACAGCACTGCATTTCGTATGTGCAAGTCGCGGGCACGAGGAAGCTTTTGCCGAGTTTGTCAATGATACCAAAGTGGGAGGCAAAGGCTCGGCGGGACAGGTTCGCCGCTTTTTGCAAAAGACCTTGGAAAGCCACCCATAGTGTGATTATAATGGTGGGCTTCCTGATGATTCGGCTCGGAGTTCTTTTTGCAACGATCAGAAGGGAGGTGGATAGGAGGAAACAGGCCGATGAGGAGCGGAAGCGAGCGGCGAAGGAATATCTCTCTCGATGATGATTGAAAGGCAGTGCTGACCAGGGATAGTGAGTTCGTCCTCGACGCCTCTGAAGATTCAGAGGGCTGGACCCAGGCAGGACAAAATAGTCTGGTAAGCCTAGGTTCTCCCCACAGTGCCATTCGGTAGAGCTCTTGGGAGAATGAGGACGTCTGCTCTATTGTGGTCCTCGCAACAAGTGGAAGCAGCCTCTTTCCAGGAAGCCGAGAGAAACTAAGATTACCAGTTCATCTTGGAGGTGAACTACCGTCAGGTTCTTCTCGATGATTGCATCAAACACCTGGCCTGGAATCCTCACCTGAACCCTGAGGCCTCTTCTCGGAACCCGCTTAAGCTCAACATCTTGAACTCGTATTCCTGCCATTCCTATCCTAGATAGTAGTGGATCCCATACCTCCTTCTCTGGACTCCGAAGCCATTCTCTTGATTTTGCGCTTCTCCTTCCGTAGTCCATTCCAGTCTTTAGGCCATAGTTCCATCTGGTGTACGGGATCCCAAGCAACGAATAGTTAAAATTCCTGGGTCTGTAGATTCGGATTCTTTCCTTCTTTGCCATCTCTCATTCTCATCCTTCCCATAAAGACTGGACACCGCGTACAGCCCAACATCCAAAACAACTAACAAAAATCCACTTACCAATTCTATCCGTCCCCAAATACCTAACCAACAAATAACAAAACGGAAAATCCAGCGCACTCAACCCCAAATAGACACCCAGCGCAGCCCATCCATATTCCCTGGATAATTTCTTCATTCGCGCACTTAGAGATTGTGGTTCTGCTTCTGCGGCTGGGTTTGGAGCGGGGTTGCTATTTGGTCTCGAGCGTGAGTTGTGGAAGAAGCGAAGTGAGCGTAATCGCTGGAGTATGGTTTTGGGAGGTGAGGGCCGAGCGTGGGATGTGAATGTGAAGCCGGTAGAGTGCGAGGATTTTGGTATTGAGCGGGTTGTGGTAAGGGTTCTTTGGGCGACTGTGCGCCGGAGGGGAGAGGAGACTTGGAAATGTGATCGAATGGGCGCAGAGTATCGGGATGCTGCTCGAGCTCCAGTAGAGGAGAGTATGCTTGCGCGGAGCATGTTGAGGTATCGGAGAAGGTATCAAGGTGAAGGAAGGTAAAAGCTTGAGCAACGTATGCGGGATTTTCAGTTATACAAATAATGTCCCTCAACTCCAAACCTCTATGATTCCCAAGCCGAGCTGATTCCTGGGTATGCGAGCCCTTTTATAATGATTGCTGAACGTATGGAAGGGAAACGTTGAGTCCTCGTCCGGTGGCTCCGCTTGAGCTTCAATTCAAGTAGGTAGCTGTCGGAAGCAGTTCTTCCCCTGTCGTCTAAAGATATCTCTTAAGCTTTCTAATACAAGAATCATAAAATAGAAGAAATATTAGGAGAACATGAAGGGAATTGTCGTGTGGAAGGCGAATGGCGATATCGTGGTCTGACGGAATTAAGGCAAGCCTCGTCAGGAAAAAATGCAGGGGAGCTTTTGGCTGCACGGTGATGCAAACGGGCAGGGAGCTTCGATACGGTGGGTTTTTCGGCGCTTTGTGAAGTTTGGTCGGTGCTGAGGAACGTTTTGCCGATGGCACGCTTGAGTGGACGAGGGAGTCAAATGCCGCCTTTGAGAAATGGAAAGGGGGTAAAGGCAGCGAGTGATGAGACTTACTGTTTATGAAATGGTTTGAGCTATTGGAAAGGTGACGATACTACAGAATCACAATTAGAGTAAGTGGGAAAATGTTAACTTAATGGGAAGGCGCGTAACAGATGTTTTTGGCAAGTTGAGGATCTGCTAAAAAGGGCAAGTGCAAGCAGCTTAGCGAAGCTAAGTCTCTGTCTTTAAGTTTGGAGGAGGGAACCAGGAGAAGGGAAATGAAGTTACCCGTCATGGCTGCTCCAAGTACCTGCTTTCATTCCGAAAATGGGCCATGTTTAATCCGGGTCATCCCTCAAGCTCTACATCCCAAGCCTGATGCGCTTCAATTTGTTCTTGTCTTGAGTTCTAGTGTATTGTACTTTGGTTAATCGTACGCCTTCCTCGTCTCCCAATTGTGCATGATCGTACGAATACAGTCGTCCAAGAACCAAGCGAGGAAGCCAAGGCGCTGCTATCGAGGTCGAGGTCTCGATCCGAGAAGCCCATTAATTAAGCGACCTTCAAGCGAGTGGGAAAGGGGGGGTTGAGCTTGCTCTGCCACTCGTGTGTCTAGCTTCTGCTTTTCCTCTCAAAACACAGCCCTTTACCGCTCGTTCTCTGACTCTCGTGCTCTTGTGTTTGTCTCCTCTACTACTCCTTTCTTTACCACTCTTTTCCTGTTACTCGCGCATACTATTTCTGCTTTCTTAGGAAAGTGCAGCTTCTCACCACTTCCAGTCTGTAACTCGTGCACCTTAGTTTTGCCTCTTCATAGAAGAACATTCTCCACCACTTCTAGTCTTCAGCTCGTGCATGGTGATTCTGCTTTTCTCAACAGGCCACAAGTCCTCACCGCTGTGTTTCCGCTGATTTTCTGTCACTTGTACACAGGACAGCTACTGGTCTCAGCCGAGCATCATTTTTCACCATTTTTGTTCCGCCCATCGCGAATACCAGATTTCTGCTTCTCTTGAGGAAGTATCTTTCCTCACCGCTTACTGTCCACGAATGTTGCTGCCTTTTCCAATGGACAGTGCCTATCCAAATGATCTCCCTGACAAGAGAGCATGAAATGATCCTCAATATCTGAAAGTGACCGCTGAGGTTTACCCCTTTCCTGTATCCATCCAATCTCAACTTCGTTACCTGAGAATTGATGGCAAAAGTCTATTCGATAATCGCGCACAAAACGACAACATTCCATACAGCCTGCCATACAGCACCATCGGACCATACCTCCTGCAATTACCGCCTTAGGGTAGCACATCCTCACATACTCGACTCAGATCTTCCAAGCAGTAAGCCCTAAGATGGACCTCCCATCGAGTTGATCAACGGCGTTGGAACCTTGAGCTCGCAGTTCCTGACCGTGGAGAGTGAGCGCCTTATCGATGTTCGGATGATTGTTTGGCCGATAGTCGAGGTTAAATAGGAGGTGGATGGAGGAGTTAATTAGGAGGCATGTAAGGAAGGTGAATCGCATTAACTCAAACCCGGACATCTGTTCACAAAAAGAGAGCTTGATGTCTTGTACCCAGAGAAAGATATTTCCTTTTGATGTCCAGCTGCCCTATGAGGTATATACACCAAGAAAACAAAGAAAGTAGTGGCTAGCGCTCTGCTCTCCAAAGCCCACCACAAAAAGGTGTCAAACATATACGGCTGAATTAAATCCATCACCACCTCCTACACACGCGCACTTCGACCACTTAAGCCAAATAAGAAGTATCGACCCAATCCGCATACGTGCTTCCCAAGATCGTAGAGATCGTGAGAGCCGCGCTCAGCTCCGTCGAGAAAGAAGCACGGGTTCCAGAAGCTCCATCCCCAGTATTCCCATACTCCTGAAACGTCACATACTCAGTATTTGGCTCGCTAGTGCTCCACTCCTCCCACCCAGCGCTGTTGATGATGTCGCTAAGAACCGTATCCTGGAAGCACACGCGCGCGTATTCGCTCCATGGGCGTCCCAAGTACACGGTTCCAGAGGTGGCGGTACCAGAGGTAGAGACAGCGACAGAGGACTTGTTGATTACGTAGTAAGAGACATCGGTGGATGAGGCGCGGCCGTTGGCGGTGATAGCTCCGCCACCAGCAGAGACGCGGATATCAGTGCTGTCGATCCAAATGCGTGCGTGCTGGCCGAAGATGAAGTCGACGGCACCCTCGATGTAGCAGTAGCCGTAGACTTGGTTGCCGGTCTCGGCGAGGAGGGTGTCTTGGTAGCCGTAGAGGCCGACGCCGTAGTAGCCTTGCTGAGTGTTGTAGGCGGCTAGGGCGATGGCTTGAGATCCCTCGCCATAGGTGTTCTTGATGTTGATATTATAAAAATTGGTGTTCTCGGACAGGTTGATGACGGTGCCAGTGGCTTCGTCGCTGGCGGCACCGCTCAGGAGCGAGGAACTGTGCTCAATGTTGACCACATTGCTGGTGTAAGATGCGGTGTCGGTGGTGTACCCATAGATAGTGAGGGCGCCGGAGAGAGCTGGGATGGTGACTTGTTCACTGTATGTTCCAGCGTACATGAAGATGCTGTGGGCACTGGTGGATGATGTGCTGATAGAGTCGATCGCCTCTTGGAGCTGTAGATGGTTAGAGCCGGATTGAAGAGCCAGTCATGGACCATGAGGATGACTTACAGTGGAGTAAGTTCCACCAGAGCCACAAGTGATGGAACCGGAAGGAGGCGTCGTGCGGCTCGTGGCCAGCACTGCCGAGACAAAGGCGCTTAGAGCAATGAAGAAACGCATATTGAAGAAGAGAATATCAACAAGAGAATGAGTGAAGTGTAGAGAGAGAAGGGCCAAGACAGTGGGACTTGGCGACTTATGAAGAACTCAAACGGAAGGACTTCGCTCCCTACGACTCTAATTTCGAGCATGGCTCTGCTATCAACAGTGGGAAATTCGTAAAACGGCTCGGCATGAAGGTGGAGCTGACGTAGCCTGTTGACTTGGAAGAATTCCCGAGCAGGAGAGCGTGTGGGGAAAGTTACCTTCTCGACCATGCAGAGAAGAACAACTTCAGGTCCAGATACAAGGATAGCTTGGTGACTGGTCTACTCTCGATCTGACAAGTGATCTAGTGAAGGTTCGCCGTTCAAGGGCTTTCCACATCTTCCACCTCTTATGTGAGACTTGGTGGCGGGTCAAAGGGTAGTGCTGCGCCCACTCAAGTACCGATTGGGGGGACGACTATTCAAGATGCGAGAACAAACAAAATTCTTCCATCCCGGGCTGTGGTAAACAGATTAGCTCCGAGTGGGTCGGCACAGGGAGTTCGAAACATGATCACATTCAGGACGGGGTGGGTCTTATTGAGAGTCGGAAGTACGTACCTGACATGGATGGCACAGATGCAGGGACCCGACTCGTGAATGATCACGCAACATCATGGAAATCTTTGGAGAGGACTTGCATGTTTCTGGAATGCCACCAATCAAAGAGGTTGGTATCTCTTCGGAGAAATGTGTTCGTGAGGGCCTTAAGAGGATCGTAGAAGCTGCAGGTTCTGCACTTCACGTTGTAATGCAAAGTTGCATGTTGCTCGAGAAGCCCTCAAGCCACAGGCTGACAGCAAGCAATTCGTGCCATCAATCCTGTTAATCATTCGAGGCTTGCCCACAATGTATCTGATACTCATGGGAATTGAGATTGCAGTGCGATCCCGGGAGCCAGGTCTTGTCCATGCTCGGATTTCTCGCATGGAAGAACCTGCAGGAATTTGTTCTGATATTCAAATCTCCCATCAGATGAAAGGAGACAAACAACATGATGATATGCCGGCACTCCCATGGTAGTGCTGGTCGTCGATCAGATATTGGCAGATTAACCCGTTTGAGATGATATTGCTCGCGGCTGATTATCAGATACTAGTAGCTTCCACTGATTTCTCTCATGCCTTCCTCTTTTGGCGAGGCCGTATGGCAGGTGATATGTGGAAGACAGCGGGAAATCGATGATGGTCTTGAGGGTCTCTCAGGGGTTGTGATTTGAGGATAATCCTGATCCTCCGACCCGCGCTGATGCGACAAGACCACCAATCGGTGCTACGTACTCTCGCTACCCCACAATCTGCAGCCTCAACCTTAATCAATCTCAAACTAAATGTTCCATTACCAACAGCAAGGCTCCCATGTTTCGGAAACTTTGTCGACTCGATGCCCATGTTTATCCTCCACCCACGAGCCTTCATGTCCATCACCCGATCCTCCCGGTGCTGGATCCTCAGCGCTTAAGTAGCTTAGTAGCTCACATTAAGTTGGCATGTCTGATCTTCGCAAGACTCGACCTAGTAGTCACTCTATTAGAGAACGATCCAGTCCATGCGAGCGGTACGTATCTGCTTTGTCCCTGGGCCCCTGCAGGGAGGGGAGGCTCAGCAGACATGGAAACCGGGACGGAACAAGCTTTTTTCCTCTAACAATCAGCCACGTTTGCTTCCCATTGTCATGCGCTATTCTGATATATCGTGAATGATATGCGGAGTTCTCCCCACTTATCATCCAAAAATGTGATAATGCCTTGCGTGGACGCAAACCAGAGCCCAGTAGCATGTCTCATTGCTTCTGAATCTCTCTGGGAGTTAAATAGACGGCTCTTGGCTCTCGCTTTCTCTCAGCTCATCTCCAAGACATTCATTTCCTCTTCTCCCACTACTTCGTTCTCCTAACCTTTTGCTAAATCACTCTTTCTTCAAAATGCTTAAGTTCGTTCAAACGCTCGGGCTGGCCCTCAGCACGGCTTCAGTCCTTGTTTCAGCCATTCCAATGCCGACTGCGGCACCTGACCTTGCCAATGCCGCTGCTCTTCACAAGCGTGCCTCTTGCACGTTCACTGATGCTTCTGCTGCAAGCAAATCGAAGACCAGCTGTGCAACTATTGTGCTTGACGGCATTGCTGTCCCGTCAGGAACCACTCTTGATATGACCGGCCTGACTTCAGGAACTCATGTATGTAACCCATCTTTGCACGTGGAAGTACTTACAGAAGTCCCTCCATCCCTGATCTCCTATGCATAAGCCTTTTTAACCAGCAAGCGAATCTTCGGCTAACCCTGTCCAGGTTATTTTCGAAGGAACTACAACCTTCGGCTACGAAGAGTGGTCTGGTCCTCTAATCTCCGTCTCGGGAGAAGATATTACTGTGACTGGAGCCTCTGGCCACGAGATCAATGGGGGCGGTGCCTCCTGGTGGGATGGCGAAGGCACCAACGGCGGCAAGACCAAGCCCGCGTTCTTCTATGCTCACAGTATGACTGGTACTTCCTCCATTACTGGCCTCAACATCCTCAACACCCCTGTCCAGTGCTTTTCTATCGATAGCTCATCTGGCCTCACCATCACTGATGTAACCATCGATGACTCTGCCGGAGACACTGACTCTCTCGGCCACAACACGGACGGCTTTGACATTGGCTCGTCAAGCAGCATCACTATCTCTGGTGCCATCGTCAAGAACCAAGACGACTGCATGGCCGTCAACTCTGGCACTGACATTACCTTCACCGGGGGCACTTGCTCTGGAGGTCACGGTCTCTCCATTGGATCTGTTGGCGGCCGTACCGACAACACAGTCGACACCGTGACCATCGAGTCTTCCAGCGTCACCGACTCTGAGAACGGTATCCGCATTAAGACCGTTTCTGGCGCCACTGGCACAGTCAGCGGTGTTACCTTCAAGAGCATCACCATGTCCGGTATCACGGATTACGGAATTGTGATTGAGCAAGATTATGAGAATGGTTCGCCAACTGGCACGCCTACGACTGGTGTCCCTATCACAGACTTGACTGTTGAGGATGTGACTGGCACTGTTGATTCCACTGCCACCAATATCTATATTCTGTGTGGCTCTGGCTCTTGCTCATCTTGGACGTGGAGCGGTGTTTCTGTTACTGGTGGAAAGACTAGCACAAGCTGTGAGAACATTCCTACCGGAGCTTCTTGCTAAGGTATGAGTTGGGGTATGGGAGGAGTCCTGGGGACAAAAGGTCGTGCAGACCGCGTTTATTCCATGTATATATTACTTTCGTCGCGCAGCCTGTTTACAGTCTTGGAACCAAATGGCGTCGAGCAAGCACTTGTCTTGCAAAAGTTCTATTGTATATAGATTTCATGAGATAGGTTCCCCAGAGGAAATGCTATAATCTCGCTCCCACTCTGCATATGATGTCTCTTGAAAAGAGTGAAGCGGGGAGGGGTTCCTGCTTCAAGCCTCCAAACCCTTGGCGCGAGATCTCAGGTTGGAATAAGCTTTCGTCAGGATAAATGACTTCACTACCCGGCGGTAATCAAACCTCAAGCACTTCCAAATGCGGCCTGGATGGCGTGCTTCATTGACTTTTACCATGTTACATGCCTGAGGTAACGTGGTTGACGGTTGCCATTTCTGGTTTTCAGCCTGAACTCTGCCGCTTCTGGGGTCAATGAACTCGGACTCCTGTACTCAATCGCTACAGGTATTTGAAGCGGCCATCATGAAGATCATTGCTGTAGAGTAACATAAAAAGTATGATATATTCCATGGAAGGCCAACTGGCTCTTCTGGCAACCTCGTTGCTTCTAGCCACAGTCATTCATCTAACCAGCTAAGTCAAAGGTGAAGTTGGGCAAGTTTGCGACATAATCCAAAGACTCGACCGCTGACTGATCATCCATTTTTGAAGAGATAGCCCCTTTCACTCTCCTAACTCTCGTGTAAGATAGCCCCTTTCATTCTAGTACTCGTGCTTACTTCTTTGCCGCTTTCAAACGTTACTTGACCGTGTTGAATAAGAGAGGCAAAATAAGACGCACGAGTACTAGAATGAAAGGGGCTATCTTACACGAGAGGTGGGAGAGCGAAAGGGGCAGCCTATCCACAAGTACTAAAACATCGGGTCTCTAATATACCTTATACAGCACTAAATTAGTGCCATATTCCAACTCCTCTCATTGTCACTTCAAAATAAAGTCCTTAGAGTTATAATGATCCTATGTCATTGAACTCCAAATGTCGAGACGAGTCTAATGGTGTTATTTGTTTTGTACTTGGAGATGGTTTGAAAAGTCATTATTTTGCATGCCTTTTTCCTACTACTCGTGCTTACTTTGGACATACATTAAAACCTGGAAGTACTAAAATCTAGAGACTGTAAAGGGAAGCAATTATTGGCTTGGTCGATCGGACTATCGAATGGGCGGTAAAGATATAATGAAGAGGCAGTAGTCTAGGGAAGTTTCTGCTATAAATTTTAAGGTTTTGGATGACGACGAAGACCTTCAAGTAGTAGAATGAAACAGCAAAACTAATGAAGGTACCTAGCGATTCTGCCACGAAGGGAATGGAATACAATGAAATAGCAGAATTAAAATGACACAATTCAAGACTCGCAGAATAGCAAGCACTTCCATGAGAACGAGCACTGCTATGTAATATATTGGAGTCAACTCCAATCCAGAGTGCGATCTCCTCATACCTTTTGGGACCTCCCTTGCGCCGCCCAATGCAATTCCACGCTCTGCAGACCCATTTTTCCAGACCCAAATCGTAGCCCATACAATCATAACGTTTTACACCTGAGCTTCTTTTCCCTCAGCGCTCAACACTAGACCCTCAGTTTTTATCCTTCCCCCTAGCATTTCTCGGCTTCGGCATCTTCTCATACGCATTCGGACTCCTTGCCCTCGCCTTGCCTTTACCCTTTCCCTTCCCGTGACTATGATCATAATTATGGTCATGGCCATCACATCCGTTCTTCCTGGCCGGTCTCGCAGACCCGTCATCTCCACTATCACTATCGCTATCGCTGTCACTCGAACTCTCGTCGCTCGACTCGTCGATCGGCTTGGGTGCGTGGTATATGCAGCAGACTGGCAAACCAAACATGTCAGCCCACATTCTTAAATATCTCCTTCCCAGTATTTCCACATATTCCCAGTGCTGTGATAGCCTTAGAGGAGCGGAAGGGAGTCAAATAAACCTTTGCTCTTCTTCCTCCCCAGCCCCTCATTATCCACCACATCTTCTGCCCACTGAATCCCCCTTCTACTTGCTTCACCTTGCCTTTCCACACTATTTTCTCGCTCTTGCTCTCTCGTAGCGCCTCTCAAATGTAAAACTGCTTGCTGCGGAGCTTGCGTTGTGACCTGCGGTCCTTGAGCTGGTGTTTGCAGCTGTGTTCTGCCTCCACCGCTGCCAGCTGGAGCTTGGGCTGTTGCGACCATCTTGAATAGGTCTTTGTTGCGAGGGCTCAAGATGTTGATTGAGACAGCTTGAATCCCTTGTCTAAGTCTCCCAACCTCAGATATGCAGAGCAGAAGTTGCCGCAAGATACACCCTCTCTATAACCAACGCAATTCGCTCTCTATCTGCCCTCGAACCCGGAATGTTCCTCGGCCTCTTCTCTCTTCCACGTATTCGCGCTCCCAAATGCTCCGAAACAGACACCTGCATACGCGTGTGGGGTACCGCCGTCTGCTATTCCTGGGAATAAGGTGGAAACGGGCGTGTGGAAGATCGTGTTGCTGTTTGTTTGGGTGGATGATTTTGGATGTTACCCCACGTCTTTTGCTGGTTGTAAATAATCCCGCTGTGGGGGAGCCGCTTGAAAGGGTGCTAGGTGCCGCTTTCAGGTAAGGGAGGCGAGCGTCACATGGCACAAAACTCCTTTCATGAGGTCGAGTGAAGTATTTGCAAATGCAGTAGAAGAAGAGTAATTTGGGAAGATGAATGCATGTATGGAATTATTAAGGCATCGAACTATCCATATTTAGAAACAAGCCGGCTCCTCGGAGCCTCCTCATCCTATGCAACCTCGACCAAAATCAACCCCAGCATCAACGTCATTACCATCGCCAGGCAAATACCCATACTATTCCTTCCCACCCCATTAATCGGATCCTCCTTCTGCACGACCGCGGTAGCCGTCGCTCCAGATGCCACACTCGTACAGCTCGCAGTCCCGCACGTCCAGCCACTCGGACAGCAATTGCCCCCATCAATCGCAGCGCAAGTGGCCCATCCTGTGGCACAGGTGCCGGTTGGAGTTTCGACAGTGGCTGCTGAGCCAACAGGGACCACGACCGTCACACCGCTGCTGATGATAGTTGTTGAACTTGTGGCTGGGCAGGAGGTGGTATCGCAGTTGCGGCCTGTTCGGCAGCAGCCTCCTGCGTAGTAGGCTGAACATGCATAGAAGCCTGTTGGGCAGGCATCTACAGAAGTATCTGTGGCAGTAGTCGTATCGCTTGTTTGACGGACGGGTGCTACTCCTGATGCTGATGTAGTTGTCGTAGTCGATGGGACAGTACTGATTGAAGTCTGAGTAGCGGCGGTAGTTTGAGGAATTGACGTCGAAGACGTTGTAATCGTGCTGACCACCGTACTCGTATGCCTTGGTGAACTTCCAACCACTGTGAAAGTCTGGGTAATGACAGTTGTAACCACAAAAGATGGATTGATCACGCCTATATCTCGTTAGGTTCCACCTCTCTGTTTGAGGAGGAATGACTTACATCCAACGCCAGCACAAACGTAGTTCGGTATACAGCAGCCACCACCCGACCATCCTCCATTCACATCATCAGCACAGGCAGTATTTGGATAATTGCATGAAGTGATTGAGCTTCCACAAGTATTGCCATTCGGACAACACCCCACAGGCCCCAACCCAGTATCCGTGATAACATAGCAGGTCTCCGTCGTCGCGCAACAGTACGTCGGATATCCAATCCCAGAACAATCACTCGTGCCACTGGGACACGAGAACTGCCTCTTCTGCAGGATAGCCAGTACTTCTGCAGCTTCCCTACCCTGCGCCCCTCTCTTTAATTTCAACTCCTCCAACCACAGCGAATCCAAGCCAATATCCGTATGGACCGAGAACGGATGTCTAAAAGCCACCACCGCCGACGCATTCGCTAGCAATCTTGCCTCCTCCTCTTCATCTCTGGGCCTCAATACTAAGCCGCTGCCATCTAACATCCCCTTCTGCGTTTGACCAAGCTCCTCCTCAAACTGCCAATAATCCAGAAAGAACTTTTCCCCCTCATCCACACTCATTTTCAGGACTCCCACCGGCGTATTCCCTCTTCTCATATGCTCCTCTACAGCTTCCTGCGCTCTCCGGCGCTGAATTGAGTCTGCGGGCCATCGCTTGGCGATCTCGAGCTGTTCCGCAGGAAACTGGGCTTCCTGGGAAGCTTCGATCGAAGCTGCGAGCGAAGCTATGAGGATAAGTATTGATGCCGGGAGGGCGAGGAGCTTGGAATTGAGCCGCATTTCCGTTGTTGCTGAGCTGTTGATAGATTGAGCGTTTAGACGTAAGACAAGGCTGACGAGCCTGATTTCCGCAACACTCGGCGATCGCCGTCGGATCAACGCTCAAATGCACGCAGATAACGCAAGAAACAAAATCGCAAAACTCAAAAAGCGAAAGAATATTTCAGAGCATATTCGAAGGGAATTGATGAAAGGTGGCTGGATGTGGATCACTCGAAGAAGCAAAGCAAAGATTTGAGGTGCTGCCGTTGAGGAGGAGCTTCGTCCGTGAGGAACCGTGTGGCTGGGAATATCCCACATGCTCGCAGGACTCAGTTGGCAGGACTCGCAAACTGCCCCGCCGGGATTATGCAGGACTGAGCTTTATTGTGCCTCGAAGCAAGCATGATCCCAATGAATGCGCTCCAATCGTCGTACAATACATGTGGAAATTTGAAGATCATAGTAGTAGTTCCATTAATGGGTTTAGTACCTGTTACGGCCCGGAAGTGCTCCCCGCCATCAGCTGACTTCGCGATTCCTAATCCCATTTAACGACGCGGCGTGCCTATATATCTTGAGAGAAACACACTTGGAGTCAACGAGAATGTGAAATCCCAAGCACCAACCCAAAATGCCACGAACAGATGAAGCAGAGGCTTTCTTCCACGCTGTATACAGCGCCATCCAAGAGATACCCTACGGCAAAGTGACAAGTTATGGGCATATTGCACGTTTGATTGGAACCCGTTTGTCCCTCCTTTATTTTCTAGAATTCAGTGAGCTTTGGTGTAGAAGACATTTCTAACACTCCTCCCCAGCTCAACGACCTCGTCAAGTAGGAGTTTGCCTCAAACATCTCTCCTCAGACCCAAGCCATTCTTTCCACAATGGAAATGTGCCTTGGCAACGGGTCATAAACTCGAAGGGCATCATATCGCCAAGGTAAGCTATTAAAGTCAGCTCATACTATCTTTCTATAACTTATATGTAAACAGAGGGTACCCCTCAGGAGCAGCGAACCAAGCCCAGGCACTGCGCAGCGAAGGTGTGACTGTGAACACTGGTGCTCTGGGCGAGCTTATGGTTGATTTTGCAGAGTATGGATGGTTCCCTCGACAGCTACCCAGTGAGGTTGCAGCTGGAATCGCCCCTCCCATAGACTCGGATGAAGAAGATTAGTTATTCAGTCACAAAAAAGTACTCAAGCAATGCACTAAGTCACAAGAAAATACTGTATTCGAGTAGAAGGGTGATTGTGACCTGAGGCTATGATACAACTCATGCGAGCATAAGGTAGGTATCTATTTGTTGGAGGCTGAATGATGCTCTTCTTCGTCACCCCTCCACTAAAACCATGCTAAAGCCTATGTTCCTACGATCTCGTCTGCCTGCCATTCTGGCCAGCTTCGCCATGTTCATTTACTCTTTGCCTCCGTTAAGAAGACCGGAGCAACGTATGGTCCCTCCCTTCCTCCCATGCTGCAGTTGGAGTGCGAGTTGTCCAATCATCTTGTGGGCAGTCGTGAGAATAATCGTAGGCACCTCGGCTGATATTCTCCACGCTGTACTGATGCCCACAGCTAAACAAAACGTACGAGGCACCAAATGCGCTCGAGACGAAGTGATAAAGCGTCATGACCCAAGGCTTTGGTCGTGGCTCTTGATGCTGCGAGTCCAAGCAATGTCTGACGATCCCCTACTGATGCAGCAACCCTAAATATGTAGCAAGAACCGTTTTAAGGTATAGAGCAATATTCAAGTGATGCCGAAATAAACATACGGTTGATGCCGAAGCATCGATGCCGCAACATATCCTGATGCCAGAGTGGACAATTCATTTTGCTTCGTCACTACCTTCCGAGGCTCGAGCTTGAGGCCCAGTGGGGATCTGGTTATTCGTTGGTCCGTTAGGGTGCGGTCCATGCGGCTGAAAGTTCTTGTGGTTATTGTAGTTGCCATTTGGGTGATTGTTGCGCTGCTGTTGCTGGGGGCCGAAGTTATGCATTTGCTGAGGGCTTGTTCCGAATTGATTTGGGCCTCCGTAACCACGGATCGGCACTAATCGGCTGTCAGTGAAGTCACATTTCTTGAATTGAGCGTACTCACTCTGTCCTGGAGGTTGCTGTGCGTAAACGGGCGCCATGTTCCCATACTGGGGACCTGGGCTCATACCAGGGTTCATACCATACATAGGTTGCTGGTGACCTTGCTGTGATCCCTGGCTAATCATCATAGGGGCACTTCGTCCGGGGCTCGGGTATCCATTCACACCAGGCATAGCTGGAGGATGTACGTTATTGGGTGGCATAAAGGGAGCCTGGCCTTGAGGATACATCATCTGAGGTCCAGGAGCCATGCCTTGGGATGTCAGGAAGGTGCCAGCAGGGTTTTGCATCATGATCGGTCCCATATGTGCCGGCTGGGGGATAAATTGGTGACTCTGGGATAGCGAACGATATTGTGGCTGCATCGGAGGCGCGCCAGGATAAGGCATCATCTGGGGATTAAACGCCATCTGCGATGACTGGCTCATCGGAGAAGGCATAGCCATGGGGATGTTCTGGAAACGAGGCGATGAATATGATTGGGCAGAGTGTGAAGGTATCATCCGATGGTCATCATGACCATTGAAGGGAGGAGCCGGGCCATGACCGTGTTGGTTGTTGTGGAGACCCATTGGTGGCTGGCGAGGAGATTGTCTAGAGGCCATGTTGTGAACTCCTGACTGCAAGTGGAATGGTAGCTGGTGCTGATGAGCAACTTGCGGAATAGAGTGTTGAGGATTTGGTGGTGACATTGGCTGAACGGGGAATGGAGCCATCTCAAAGAGCTTGACATAGGTTAGATGCATATTCTTGTCCTTTCTCTCTTTAGGCGGATCCTTGGACTCCTCGGCTGGAGCGTTCGGATCCTTGGGCTTCAATTCCTTCTCTTCCTCAATCTGCTGTCTCCAAATCGGAGGAGTATCATAAGCAGGCTTCATACCACCGGTGGCCTTCCAGTCCTTGCCCACACCAGGCTTAACGGTCTTGATGTGCTCCAAAGCGTCAAACTTGACTTCGATAGATGGACGCTCGGACTCGGGAACTGGCTTCTTTCGAAGAAGAGAGCGTGATACTGGAGCAGGAACTGCGGCATTGCTCGCTGATCGAGGGCTAGAGCCTGTGCTGGGATTGCCATTGGGGCTGAACGTGGCAGCATGTGGGCTGGGGCGGAACTCGCTGATGCTGGGGTTCAACCGGGCGCCTTGAGCGCTTGCTACACCACTAGATCGGCGCGAGAAGTTCGGATCGACATTGTTTGCGGGACCGGTTGGAGGCAATCTTGTCTCGTGAACCGGAATTGGCTGAGCAGGTTGACCATGCTTTTGTTCCAAACCTCTCAATCGAGCACCTAGATTTCCGGGTGGTCGACTCTGCTGGGCAGGCAAAGGTTGCGGAGGTTGGGCAGGTCCTCTGAAGGACTGCGAGTTGAAGGAGCCTGGGACTTGGACGAAACCAGGATTGCGCGCGTTGTTTTGCCGACTGGGAGCATTGGAAGGAGATGTTCCATGAGGTGCAGGGGCAGGACGTGGCGCCGGCTTGACTTCTGAGGCTGTAGTGGAGCTGGAACTCATAGCTTCTGGAGGATGAGCCTTGGACTCTTCGGCGTTGCGTCGAGCCTTCTCTTGGATCTCCTTTTGCTTCGCTGGGTCTTTTGCGATTATAGAGACTAGATCGGAAGGAACGGGCGTGTGGAGCTTGAAGGTATCTGCAAATTTCTTCAGATCGTTCAACTTGATATCCTTATCGTGCTTAGCCTTGTTGAAGCGAATCTTCTCGACGGCACCTCTCTGCTGAGAAGCAAAGTTCTTGAATGCGCCAACTACGTCCCGCTCGACAGTTGCTGTTGCATTTGGTACGCCCTCAGTCTTCTTTAGAGGTGAAGCCGTACGACTCGCGGAGGAAGGTGTAGTAGTTGCGGCAGCCTTTGGCTCGGGGGTTGCGGCGAAACTTGACTCTGTAGTGGTGGGGGGTGTAGCAACCTCAGGCTTCGAGGCCTTAGGAGCAGCGGCAGCTTTGGGCTTTTCAGCAGCTGGCTTGTCAGGACGAGCAAGCTGAGAAGAGATAATGGCTGGGTCGACAGGGGCGCCGCTGACAGTAGCTTGTCCAGTCGGAGGTCGTCTTGCTGGAGGGGTATATTTGTTGCTCGACGAAGTCAGAGGTGGGAATGCCTCTTGTTGTCTACGGACACCACTGTACCTAGGGGATATTAGTATCCAAGCCGCAAAAGTGAAAGATATATACATACTTGTCTTCCTCATCAACACCGTCGTCTCCGCCTACGTTGTCCGTAATGCGCTCCTCTGCCACGTGGGAATTGGTTGCTGCACTTCGCTCAATCTCTCTCGCCTTCTTCTCAGCCTCAGCAAGTCGCTGTCTATATTGTGGGTGATTCTTATCAATGGCTGTTGTGTAGATGTTCTCATCATAATCAGTCTTCAGTCCAGCGAACTGATCCCAAGGCTTATTATTCGATTGTGTAGACTCTAGAGAGCCGTCGGTGTCTGCTGGGGCATCAGAAATCCATCGCTGCAGTGTTCTCTCGCCCTGAACTCGGGCTCCAGAAATCGAACTGTCTGTGCGGAATGAGCTGGCATTGCCTAAAGCAAGTCAGCAAATTTTGACTCATCGGTTTGATTCTTTCTTCTACATACCATTTTGTGCTCTCGCATCGTTCTTTGCGCTTCCTCCTCTAACGTCCGCGGCGTCCTTTCGTTGGAAGGCCATGTTGGATTGTTGGTATTTGGTGGTTCCGTTGGACATGTCGTTCACCTTCTTTCCTTGAACCATATTCAACACTTGACCAAGTGGATGTGATCCGAGCCCGGGTCTCTGAGAGTACAAAGGTCAATTCAAAAGACGTGATATCTGTAGAATGTGTCGATTAGTGACACGCGCTCGATAATCGGGGGTTGATAGAAGAAGAGTTCGAGATGCCGTCTCGACGTGGGTCACGCGTCAAGTCGGGCGAAGAGAATCGGTCGAAAGTGGCAGTATCAAGACGGCCGTGGATGGAAGTGGCAGAAAGTCGCTCACCTTTTGATTGACTTGTCGGCGCAAGTAGCCCACTGATCGTGAACCGTTGCGCCAAAATTATTATAGACGTTTTCTGTCTCCTCTACAACCCCTAGCCTGCCGAGCAAGCCCTCCACTTCAAAGAAACCTGTCTGCGAAAGGAGAAGAGACGTCAGCATGTGTGCGATAACACCAGTAATAACATAACACCAATTAATGCGACCAGGCAGGCTCGAGAAGCTTCAAGCTCCAATGCTCAACGGTGTCAAAAAAGAGGCTAGATGTCAGGACTTGTCTTACCTCGGGAGATTGTGAATTGTCGCGATGTTCTCTTGTTCTTTTCTTCGTTTTTCCGCCAATGCTGTTCCACAAGCAGATGATCCCAGATCTCGCAGGAGTCTGGTGGTGGGTGCCGGGAGTTGGGTGGATGGATGTAGTGGAAGGAGGCCGAAGGTTGGAAATTCGAAGAGGCCGAAGCGATGGTGCGAGCAACGTCAAAAGGTAAACGACAAAAAGCGCTGGAAGAATGAAGGGACTACTCGAAACTACTGCACTCCTTTCTGCATGCACACTCTCTGGCCATCAATCTCTGGCGGAAGATGCAGCGGAGAGGAGAGATGGGGGATGGTGGAGGAGATGGAGAAGGGTTCCAGAACTGAAGAGGTGGTTGAAAGCAGAGGGAAGGTTGAATCTGAGGTCGTTGTTCCGGCAGGCGATTTTAGCGTTTCCTCTGAGAGGCAGCAAGCGACTGGAGTGGGTGGGCAGAGCTCCAAAGCAACCCTTGCACCACGGCCCACACCAGATGTGGGAAGGCGTTCCCGGACAGTGTGGCTCTCCAGCTGTGGGTGAAATTCCCTTGAAGGCGATCGAGGATTCGATTGCAAGTCACACTGGTCTTCAAAGGGGAGAGGAGAGCTACGAGGGTTCGCAGCAGTCACTACGATTGTTCAAAGGGCGTGTTACATCAGACGCTGCACAATGTCTTTGCTTGACTAATTGGACAGGTGGGCATGCGAGCTGCAGCAGCCGCGATGATACAGCAAGTGGATATATCTGAGCACCGTACTCGCACGTTGGTGCTGATGGGCTGTTACGAGAGGACGAGCACACGGGGAGTTGTTTTCTTTAGCCAATTACTATATACCTCTCCTTTTCTCTCAATTATAGAATCGCAAGAGGCGTACGTGGAATGAGCTTAGGATTGCCCAGCCAGACAGGGCAGAGACCTTCCAGAAAAAGGGAGAGGGACTTGGTGACATCGAGCGGAAGAATAACAAAGTCCTCGTATAAAATAGAAGTTTTCGTATTCTCTCCCAACCAAGTGTTTACATTGAATTTGTCTCCTATTACGCTTCTGAATGTTGACTGCACTATTCTTGTCTTTTACACCTCCCCCCAGATTCGTCGATCATACTCATTCCGAAGTGGGAAAGTCTAATAAGGGTCTTTGAAGTCGCCAGGAAGAACCTACAGCGGCTGTTCATGGGACGGGCCAATCATCCTCGTGTGCTATGCCGTTCCCGCCGAATCAAGACTGAGGCAACGCAGCCGTCGGATCTGGCAAGTCTCTTGAAACACTCTCTTCAAAAATAGTGAAAGTTACTTGTGGAATACCTGAGCCGTACACGCATGGGCATCACTATTGCAGATGATACACCCATTTCTGACGGATTCATGATCCACTAGAACTCATGATTGAAAAGAGGCTGGTTGATGAAGAGCGGGCTTCTAGAAGCCGGCATTTCTATATCTGGAAACAGTGGTGGTGAGGCCATCAAGTCGGAGTTTTAATACTTTTGAAACTCCAAACATCCTTCTAAGACCGCAGCTTAGACCGCAGGACCATAAAACATCTCGCACATATCAATATATCTTTCATCAAAAATACGCGCTTCTCACTTTTCGTGATCACAGCCCTGGATTCGGCTCTGCCTGCATGCGCTTCCAAGGCCGGCTAAACCCCATTCGCCATCGCTAAGGAGAAGGTGTGCATGGGACTCCGTATCTGAACCAGAGCCAGTGTGAGACTCATGCTTTTTTGAGCCTCGAAACCCTTCTACAACGTCCAAATTTGCTTGCGACAACCCTGATCCCCGAGTTGATCTGCTGGTACGCTTGCCAATGGAATTATGATCTCTTGCTAGAGCAGTACAAAAACTTGCAGCTGGACGAACCGCAGAGATGTCAGCGCCTTCAACATCTCAGCGCTCTGCTCAACGCAGATCGCCCGCCGCGGATCCAGGTCCTCCTCCTACGGTACCTGCTCGAGCCATTTCCCCAGGAGGTGGTCCTCAACCGCGGACATCGACTTCCTCCTCGAAACCCCCCACAAGTGGTAGAAGACAAAATGTGAGTGGAATATCATCCAGCGCCAGAACAGCCGCAATGGCTGTCTATTCTCTACATCTTGTCCGGAATGCTGACTGGTACATCTCTGCAGGCTGGGATACCCTCTCAGGGTAGCCAAAGTGCTCCTCCTTTGTCACAGATTGAGAAAAGTGTCACCCATCTCCTAGTTGCTACGAAGCAACTTCTGGAAACTCTCACCCAATGGTCTCGGCACCAAGCGACGGATGCGCAGGTCTCAGATGTCTATGTACGATTAGGCTACGAGTTCAACATTGCGTGCAGAGCATTTACGGCCATCGGTGTTGAGACAGCCGATCTAGGAAATGTCCCAGAGCTTCTGCGTCACATCCTCGAGGCGACGTTGAGCCAGGAAGCAAGTGTAGAAAGTTTGGAAAAATACCTACCGAGGATAAGGGATATCATAATCAACTTACTTCATGGTTTGAAGCGGAAGCAGCAGAAACTGCGGCAGAAACAACCTCGCGAAGGCGGTGCGGCGGCGAACGGTGAAGCTTCTCTTCCTCGGAATAGTAGCGTCAGCAGCACCGCCAGCGCCAGCACTGGCCTCACGACTCTCCTCGATCAAGGCATAAACAACAGTTATCAGCCAGAACGCAACAACAGAGCCAGTACGGACGTTCCGCCGCGAATGTCCTCCGCTTCAAGCAGAAGAGACCTCCCCGAAAGAGATCAATCGCGCGGTTCTGTATCCTCAGCACAATCGTCCCTGTCGAGCGCCACGATGCAGAATATTCCTGTCGTTGTACCTTATTCTGGTGATGACGTTCCTCAAGCCCAGCCAGAGCCTGCAGAACTGAGTGTCGACGCTTTCCCTCCACCACCGCCTCCCAAGCAACCCACCAATGCACTCGCCGCTTTGCAAAGAGGCGGTGATCTCGAGAGACGAGCCTCAAGACGCTACTCCGCATACCAAATCTCCAAGCACCTTGGTGCATCTCCAAATGGTATCCCCATGATGCCCCCGGTCCAGAACGGGCCAATTCCAAACCGAGGTCGAAACGATGCACGGGAGTCTATGAGAGCTGTTCAGATCAGAGGAGAGCAGAAGCACATGCGCCAACAGTCACGTCTGAATACTGAGTCGTCTCCTGTTCGTGTTCCAAGTCGAGTACCTGAAGAATTCCCCAACGTTCCGGAGCTAGCGCAACCTGCCCAATCTCAAGGTGATGACAGTCCGACTGCCAAGACACCAGATGACAAGGAGAGACAACCAATTCTTAATTTTGACGCTCCAAGCGCAACTCTTCAAGGCCCACCTACCGATGTACTACCGATCTCCGAAGCTGGAATACCAGAAACTTCCCCTGACCGTGCAAGCAAGGAAGAGACTGCATCGTTCGAACCGTCAAAGAAGTTACAATCGAATGTGGAGAGACGATTCACGCCAGAGTTGTCACCACCCCCAGGCAAGGAGTTGACTCTGTTCCTCCAATTCAAGACCAAAGTCAAGAAGTTTGTTCTGGCTGATGGCTATAATGAGCTATCACTTGCACGACTACAATTGGCGTTCATCGAAAAGTTTGCCTGGAACACTCACAGCAACGGCGTCGACCTACCCGAAATTTACATACAAGACCCAGTGTCTGGAGTCCGTCATGAACTTGAGGATCTCACCGATATCAAAGACCGCTCTGTTCTGGTTTTGAATGTCGAGGTGCTGGATGAAGTGAAGCGTCATATGGATGAGGGATTCGGGGATATTCGGAAGATGGTTGAGAGTGTGAAGATGGTGATCGACGACCAACAATCGACCATGCAACGAGTCTCTGAACGTCAACGAGATGCTGCAAAGGAGATGGCGCGACTGGCGAGCGGACCACCACCTGCATCTTCAAGAGTATCTTATGTCGATCAGCCTCGAACGAATGGTGCTCTCATCAGCCCGTCTAAGGTCAACACACAAGCCCAGATGAGCGAAATCCAGAGCCTTCGACGAGATCTTGCAGTTCTTCGACAAACCTATTCCGGATTCCAGGCCGACATTCAAAGTTCGATGACCACTATCCGCAACAAAGCCGGTTCCGTCAAGAAAGCCGGCATTTCGGCAACCATTCCCGATATCAAAGGCCCCTCTGGCCGCGCTTATGTGAACGCTGGCAAAAAGCAACTCGATGCAGATACCGACAGGATTGTCCCCATGGTCGACGAGTTGCAAGATACCATCGAAGATCTCCGACGGGATGTGCTTACACGTGGCGTCCGTCCCCACCCCAACCAACTTCAGACCATCGCCAAGGACCTGTCTCAAGCTACCCTTGATGTTACAAAGATGGCTACCACGCTAAAGCGCGAGAAGCCCATCTGGACCAAGATCTGGGCTGAGGAGCTCGATCAAGTCTACAAGGACCGAACCGACTTCACGAACTCGGAAGACTTGTGTTCAGATCTCAAGAGCGATCTTGCTGGAATCTCCGAGACCTTTGCACTTATCGAAGAGACGACCAAAGAGCAAGCCAAGGAATCCCCTCTAGGCGGACGCAACCTGTCATCTCGTGGCCTTACCCACGTTATTCCTGCCGCCGATCCATCAGCCGCGAAAGAGGGCGTCCTAGGCGAAGTCCGCGCCCTGCAGCCGAACCATGAAAATCGTCTTGAAGCTATTGAGCGTGCGGAGAAGCTTAGACAAAAGGAACTAGAGTCTCGACGTGGCGGCGAATTCCAGAAGGAGCTGGGTTCGTTTGTGGAAGAGGGCAAGTTGAAGAAGGCAGGTGGTTTCGAGGAGGTGGAGCGCGCCCGGAAGTTGAAGGATGAGAGGATTCGAAGGGAGGTTTGGGAGCGCCAGAATGGGATGACGCAGGCGGATGCTTTGGCTGAAGCTGTGGATGAGCCGATTGAGGAGTCAGAGGCTGAGGAAGCTGCTGTCAAAGGCGAAGAGGTCGCGGCTGAAGAAGAGGCTCCTCCGGCGGATATCTAAGAAGAGCGTGTGTTGGAAGAGAAAGTGTAATTTTCCATTCGTGGTACATGTTTCACTTTACGCGGATTTTCTCGTGGAGGGTCGGCTTTCTTTACCTGCGTTACTAAACTTCATAGCCTTGATAGCATGGCGTTGGGTTGTGCTATTATGGGCCTGGGCATTTCCATCTGCCTGCATGAGAATGTATTTTTCATTCGAGAGCGAAATATGGTTTCATACGAGCCTTGAGATGGATGGGCGGGGTGTACTCATGAAGCAGAAATGGAGTAGCGAGAGATAGATATCGGGAGCTCTTTTGAGACATGATGTTCGAACAAATCTCAGAAGATTGTATGAGGTAATTGTGCCATGAGACAGCTCGTTTCTTTCAGGGGATGAGATGATGATGGACGATGAGGTAGATGAATATATGACGTGTTCATAATCTTTGACTTTTTATCATGCATTGTGATCTTGATCTCAAATCTACGGAACTTCGACAAGTTGACGACTCGAACAGCTAGAGCACATAAGGATTTTATCCTTCTAAGGCGTAACAAACCCATTCCCTCTCGCCAACTCGATTATACTAACGGCAATAATTGGCGTCCGGAACAGCTGTCCCTTCGCCATATCCCCAATTATCAACGGGCCAGTCACCAAACCCCAAGCCAGCGCCCAAACCAAAATCACAACCTTTCTCAGTCGCATCGGAGTTTTCAATTTCTTCAGAACCATGCAGATTATCCGCTCAGATAGCACGCCTGTACCTTGAAGCACAAATCCGAGGAACTCGGTGAGTGGAGACGTGGTTGCCGATTGGGTCCAAGACCCGGTAGAGTGCATAAGGCCTGAGAGCAGGAAGGGGAGGTGGAGGCGCAAGATTGCAAATAAAGGTGCTGGGAAATGGCTGTCGGTGGAGGCCAGGTTGGGAGGGAGGATCAAGTTGGAGGTTGAGATGAAGCCAAAGCGAAAGATGTCGTGCCAGAAGTCTCCCCAGAAGCCTGAGAGTCCCCTTTCGTATAACTGCCATAGATCTCCCCATAAAGAAGGATTCAACCACGTTTCGCCAGAAGTGCCGACCCACTTTGGACCGAGGATAGATACGCACAGCAGCTCGACGGTGATGTGGTAGAATTCCATGACGGCGTAGATACCGAATGCTCCTAAGGCGACGCTGTACGCAGTTGCCACGAGAGGGAATGTGTGCAGTTCTAAGGGAAGAATTAACTCCTCTGGTGCGGCGACCCTGTTGAAGAAGGGATCCTGGTCACAGAGGTAGATAACTAAATCGACAGCTAAGTACCATGCCATGAAGATGGCGAAGTGCTTCACCCGCAACCAATTTCCCTCTTTCTCATCATCCCGAGCTATTTTCGACTTTGAGAGGTTGATCCCAATCTCGCTGTACAATCTCTTCACGTCCTTTGGGACTTGGTGTTGCCGCTTCTGGTAGCTCCATCCTAATCCCCTGACATTCACAATCAGATCAACCACCCAGCCAACCCTGCTCAGTCCCAGTTGCTCAGGAAAAGCCTCCCATTCATATCTCGGCGGCAACTTTTCTCACTGCCACCATTGGATTTCTCAATCTTGCGTTGAATTCTCCGAAAATCTTGTGGTGGATTGTACACGAGTAGAAAAGTCGCGGACCAGTATATCACGTAAACAGACACGACACCTAACAGATACCCAGTCGACGTAGTCTCGATATCATGCTTTCTAAATGCATACGATGAAACTGCGACAATTGCAATGAAGGTTGAGATTCTTATTGCGTACGATGAGTAGAAAATTTTGGGAAATAAGAGGGCGGTGAAGAGGATCGTGGGTCCCGCGACGGTTCGTTGAGCGAGGGGGCCGAACTCAATGTCCATATCTCAAGACCCGAGCCAATGTCCTGAGACGTGGTCTCGAATTCGGAGGAAAAGTTTAAAGTGAGTAGGCTTGTTTGAGGTTAAGAAAAAAGCGTCGAACGCTAAAAGATACACTAGAGGACGTAGCTGCAACGCTTTTCGCTGCACCTGCGATACGGCAGGTTCCTTCCGTACTACGTACACAGAAGGAATTGAGAACGGCAACCTCCAAAAATATTCCTTTTTGAATTGTTCGCACTCGACTTAGCTTCTCAGACTCTGCTCATTGGGGAAGTTGGCAACAGTAAGCCAAAATTATGTCAATTTTGCTTCAGCTCAGCCAAGAAAACGTGCCAAGAATTTCAGAGACATACACCTTGCGGCCAGAACACCGCCAAAAAAAGCAGTTCGTTATCGCAAACACTTGAGTCCTGAAGAGTGAAAATGTTAAGTGAGATTTGGGCACCGTGTAAGATGATGAGGGGCCGTTAAATATCCCAAACGCCGGGTATCACTCCGCAAAAATGTAATCAATCTTGTGATATCTGCCTCAATTGTAAGCTTCGATGCACATTGACAGTGAACAATCCCGTGAAAACTTCTCAGGTACTGAGGAACTGACCTGAGCCACGAACAAAGTAGAGTTTGCAACCTTCCTCATGAGTCCCAAATGAATATCGTTTCGTCCATTGCAGCATTTCCTTCATCGCATTACAAACACGCGGCTCCGACTCTGATGTCCTGACCGACTCCGGTGTCCTGATCGACTTCTCGCAGCAAACATATACGTTTGTCTCCTTCGCACGCAGTCTGGGCACAAACCGGGAATTTGCACCGGAATGATGTTGATATGTCTCCCTGGACAACCCATCAATCGCCTCTGTCTATAGCCACACATCTGGAATTGCTCCCTTAATATTTGCCCATGTCTCTGGCATCCAGGACACGAACGGACTTGTCGAATGGTGCAGCACCTGTGAACAGACCGAAGTCAGCAATGCGGTTGCAGAACCTCAAGTGAATTGGTCCTGTAGAGCTGGTTGTGGAGACGGGAATACTCGCACAGATGCATGTCGATCTGCCGGCAATGACTTTCGAGGGGCACAGCTGCACTTGCAAGTCCACCAGTCCTATCCTCCCCAGAAAGCTGGAATAAACTGAAGACGTAACATACATCTTGATTTAAATTGATTCTTTCAATGCGAGATCGCCCAAGCGCAGGCGCATGCGCCACAGTAATCGCCAATTGACAATAGTCAATCCCAATGATCCTTGAACGTTGAGAATCGGTTGCTCTTTCGCCTCTGGCGCTTGATAGTATCGACTTCTTGGAGTTTCGCCGTCCCAATTTGAAGATCCGGACCGTCCTCCAGCCGCACACAGCCGTAGAACGAAGAAATATGGAGTGATGAAGACTTCAACCTCGAGGACTACTGGCCTTATCTACATGCCCGAACTATTGGGGGCGAATAGGCTACCCCTCCTACTCGGCGTGCATCTGACTTTTTTTCCAGTTTGGCGAATAGCCGTTGGCGTCTTAAGGTTGCATCTTCGCCCTGCCAACTGGAACTAACCGCTGCGAACATCTGACACCGGAGCAGTCACAGGACGAGTTCGGAAATACAATTGGTAGCAAAGAAACGCAGAAAGGCTTGTTGTGCATGATTCTTATTCAAAACCCTTGAACAGAACATGTAGACTGATATCAGAGTGCATAGACGGAGAGAAATACAGACAGAGCCTCTCAATTGGAGAGCCGTATGGACTTGAAATGAGGGTTATCTGTTATTGTTGGAAAGCAGCTGCATCAACGGGATTTCAACTGAATGAGGGTTGAAAATGTGAAAGGATGAAGGGAAATTCGTTGACACCAGTCACCAGTGTCTGACAGAATTGACCGACCGCTTGAAATCTCAACCCAACGATTAGAATGCCTATTCGCAATCGGAGATAATTAAAACGGAATATAATAGTACTATTCACTACACAGAGTCTGAACTTGGTGTATTTTTCCATTCAAAAAGTCGTTGCGTTGATATATGAGTGGGTGGAAAATCTGGGTGGTCGCTCAATTCTGTCACACACTGGTGAGTTCGAGCGGTCGCTTACTAAGCCGGACAAGCTTAAAGGGAAGCCCATGTCTTGCGAAATTACATTCTCTCTTTTTCAACACTCAAAGCAGTCATCATCATATCCTGCGCCCGGGCCGTCCGAAGATTCCGAGGTGAGAATCGACCGATGAATCTCGTGTTCTGTACCGTACTTAAGTGAGTCTCCCGCACCTTCTCCACTGGGCCACGAGCAAGGATTCTCGATGCCTATGGCTGTTCCAGGGTATGCGCTCCGAATTTCTGCATGCAAACATCAGGAGGGTCTCCTCTCAACTGGAAGGAATCAGCCTCTTGGGTGAATTGACGGGCTAGACCAGAATAACCCAGAATAGCCCATGTTCGCCATGCAGCCCCAGAGGAAGCTGCACAGCAGTTGGAGGAGCCAATAAACCGCACCTTGGAGCTGTGGCTTACGGTGCGCTTTCAGCTTATCCACGCAAACACGGCCATCACGATGCTTCGATAGGCAAGTCAGCCACATTCGGCCCCAACTAATAATGTACGAGACTCTTCCGTCCTCAGTGGGATGGTGTGCTACACCTTCGTGCCGTCCCGAGTGTCTTTCCTTTCCTATTCTTCTTCCACTGTTGCATTTCTGTTTCTGTTTCTGTTTTCAATAGTAGCAAATGTCGCAAAATCCTTCGTCCCACCGCCAGCAAAGCCTCGCAAAACCTGCAGGAAATCCATGATGGCCTCGACTCGTCTGCTCAGCCTGGTTTTGGCTGCACAGGGATTATTGGTAACCGCGCAGTATGGAGCAGTGGAGGTGCCAGCCGGCCTCAGTCCGCGATACTATCTTGGAGGAGCAATAAATGCGCATCCACTGGAAGATCGTCAAACCGGTGACTGTGGTGACGACGGTCACTCATGTAATTTTCCGCCCCCCAACCTTTTGAGAATCTGGGCTCATAATGTCTGGCAGGTCTCGACGTCGGCGGGAGTTCTTTATGCTGCAGCAATGACGACTATTGCCTTGTGGGAAACAATTTTGTCCCTTCCTGTTGCGCGATCGGATCGAATTGCGGTTATACTTCTTGCGATTCTGCCCACTACGAGTGTCCGTCGACAACCACGGTCAATGGAACGGTCAGCACAGCAATATCCTGCTGTACGCGGAGTTGTCCCAGTACCAGCGCATTCAAATGCGCATCTGCGTACGGTGGACAATGTTGCTCCTACGATTCAGCTTGTGCTTCAGGCGGTTCCTGCGTTGCTATTACATCTTCGAGCTCTAGTGCAGTCGTTACAGAGATTGTTCCTGGATGTACGACGAATCAGATTACTTGCGCGAGCTCGCTGGGTGGAGGATGCTGCCAAAGCGGCTTGACCTGCTCGGTTTTCAGTTATACGAACGTTTGCGTTGCTCCTACGGGGACTGCTATTAGGACGGGCACAGATGGCGTTATGGAGACTTCATCACCAAGCAGCGGACTATCCTCTGGAGCCAAAGCTGGAATAGGAGCTGGTATTGCGGTGGGAGCTCTTGTAGTCATCGGTATCTTCTTGTACTGCTGTGTAGTTCACCGAAGGCATGTCAGACAAGGGGAGCAGGCCGCTGGTTCTGCTCCGGCCATGTCTCAAGGATCCGCTTCGGGAAGCAAAAGGCCATCCCAAGGTCGCCAGGCCTCCGACTATTTTGGGCCATCAGCTACCCATGGACCTTTCACTGGGGAGCATGGTCCTATTTCCCCTATAAGTCCTAGAAGCGGAGGTGTACCGGCAAAACCAGACAACCCAGGCGATATCCAGGTCCCAGTAGAGATTGGTCACTCAGATCCATCTACACCCGGGAATCTCGAACTTTACAAATCCCCCACCATTACAGAAGAACCAGTTGAATTGCCTTGATGAGTCGCTACCTCTCATTGCGCCATGTTTATTTAACATCAATCCCATACACGGAAGTTTTGAATGCCACATTAGAATATGCCGCTTTCCAGACCCTTCCTATTACTCAAACAGAAAATTTTCCCCATATCATCCGTACAATGCATATGCAACATAATGCAACAACCAAACGCCTGCAAGTCGACCTCCGAGGACGCCACCTATGCTACCACCAACAAAAGAAATGGAATATTCAGGACAGGACGCCGCCGAATGGGGTACTCTCTCTCAGATCTGCGACCAGGTCCTCCACCTCCACGCTGCCCAGGTATCGGCCCAAGAACGCCTGCTTCTCCCCGGTTGTTCTAGTAACCTCACTCTCGCTATCCGCTCGCTTGCGACCAACATTGGAATCTTCTCGACTGAACGCGCCGGCGAGCTTACTCGGGCTGCGCTGGAGCATGGCTGGGACGGAGACTGTGCCATTTGCAGATGGAATGGAAGGTGTCTCGGGCATAAGGTAGAAGTAGAGGAATTCGACGAGCTTGAGCTTCACCTCTCTAGTTGTCTCCCGGGACTTGAATAGCGAGGTGATTGTCAGGAGACCATCCAGGTTCTCAAATGTGCGGGTGTTTTGCGGGGTCTCGATGAGGGCGCACACGAGGGTGAGGAGGGTGGCGGATTGGATTGCTGGGCAGTTGATGGGCTCGAGGAGGTCGAGGAGGTGCTGTACGCGGTCATGTTAACTACTATTCCATCATCACCCTATAACATAAGATATTAAATATACGCACATTCATGTACAACTCTCTTGAGAAGAGACTGCGAGACGGAGGATGCAAAAGCATAATCCCCTGCACCAGATCCAACGCCTGGATAATGAGCAAATCATTCTGTCCATCATGGCTCTTTCCCAACAACCGATCCAAGCAATTAACCAAGCGCATAGCCACGTTCCACTCGAATCCATCCTGCAGCTTGAAGAACTCCCTAAACGCCGGATCTTGACTGAGTTCGCTGAGTGCCTTTCGTGGAGGCGGCTCCTTGCCGGGGTCGATGACACTGCGACGCTTCTCGGCGGCGGTCTTGGGGGAGTGATTGGGGGAAGAGAGGCAGATTTGCGCGAGGAGGCCTTCGACTTGGCGCAGTCCCTTGCGGATCTTGGCTTGGTCGTAGGAGGAGAGGTTGTCGAAGGAGAGGGAGAGGAGGGCTTCCATGTTTATGTTTGCGGTTTGGGTGAAGGAGTGAATTGGAATTATGTGCTGGATGTTGAATGAGCGAGTGGAAAAAGACGAAGACGCCGTGCAATGTTAATACAGAATGTGAAGTAAAGAGGTGTGGGCTGTTTGGTTTGCGAAGCAGAGCTTGAGTGTCTCGAAAGTTTTGTTGTCCTGAGCTGGCAATCGTCCCTGCCTGTTAGCACAGCAACGCGTTCTGATTAGGCTTATCGCAGCGATGCGAGCACTCTACGTACGTTGTAGTACTTCATACGCTAAAGCTGCAGGGAGCTTAACTTGCGATAGCTCAGAGGGATAAAATAGAAGACGTCAGTCGTATGAAAATTCTATTAAATGGAGAGATACTTGAAATTCAAAAATTCCTAGGATGAAGAATTAGATATCGAAACATTGAATAGTGACAAGCTGAACTTGGGATATGAAAACCTCCAGAGTCCAAGGTCCTTCGTGCTCTATCAAGCTGCATATTTTCGAGACATTTGATCGTCCCCTGCAGGCTCTCAGAAAACCGAATACTTGCATGTGACGCAAGGGCAAGGCTGTTGCGAGAATCGACCATCATGAAACACCATAGTCATAACGCTGCCTATTATCACTTCAAGATCTGCTTCACTGCATCTCCTTGTGAGAACACGATTGACTGAAGAATCGACACATCAGGCGGCCACCCAAAAGAGCAAGGTCAGCGGAAGCCTGGAACTTTTAGTCGTTGGGCGGCACATCTCAAGCCAGTGACGTTGACTAGCACCTTACGAGAACAGCACTACACCAGGCGACTCGCTCCTCTGGTGAGCTGAGAAGACATCCGTACTGCCCCATTCTACTGCACAGTATTCCTACAGCGTAACACGACCTGCAATACCACCTCTAGGACTCCAGCATTCATCCCATTCGCACCTCACGGAGCAAACGGAAGCCTATTCCCCACACCCTCGGCAGCGATCAGCCTTGCGTCTCACCTTGATCCTCCCACGAGCCCTCCAATCGAACCCACCAGAATCCGATCTCTAATACGCTTGAACAGCTCTTATTCATGTTCCAGAGCAACCCTCACAGAGGCCCATCTACGATGGTGTCTGAGAATCTTCGCTCTCCCAACGCTATTCCTCCACGAACATCCTCGACCGGACACCATGCACTGAACCACATCGCCTCGAAGCCAGTCTTAAAACCAGTCCCAGAAGGTGACTGGATCTCCCAGCGCAAACGCTCTCTCACGAACCCCAACTCCATCAACCCCACCATACAACCCGGCCCCAGCGGCGGCACCTCCAAATACTACAAGAACGACATGGCGTTCCAAGGGAAAGGGACCTGGAGTGCAGAGAAAGACAAGATATTGCTCGGACCGTACGAATACTTGATCGCACATCCAGGGAAAGATATAAGATCACAGCTCATTGCGGCGTTTAATGAGTGGTTGGAGGTTCCGGCCGAGAGTCTGGAAATCATCACAAAGGTGGTTGGCATGCTGCACACGGCTTCCTTGCTAGTGGACGATGTCGAGGATTCTTCCCTGCTGCGGAGGGGACTACCCGTCGCGCATAGCATTTTCGGGACGGCGCAGACGATCAATTCCGCGAACTACGTCTATTTTGTAGCGCTTCAGGAGGTGCAGAAACTAAAGAATCCGAAGGCGATCAATATCTATACGGAAGAGTTATTGAATCTGCATAGAGGACAGGGAATGGATCTGTTCTGGAGAGATACGTTGACTTGTCCAAGTGAGGATGATTACCTGGAGATGGTGGGCAATAAGACAGGAGGCTTGTTCAGGCTGGCTGTCAAGCTCATGCAAGCTGAGAGCAAGAACTTGAAGTGCGTATACCGCACCCCCTCTTCTTCAAAATAATCTAACACCATAGCAGAGATTGTGTCCCATTAGTCAACGTCATGGGCATCATCTATCAGATCCGCGACGACTATCAGAACCTCTCATCTCCGGAATACTCGCACAACAAAGGTCTATGTGAAGACTTGACAGAAGGCAAATTCTCGTTCCCGATCATACACAGCATCCGAGCCAAGCCAGAGAACATGCAACTCCTCAACATTCTCAAGCAAAAGACAGAGGATGAGCAAGTGAAGCGGTACGCAGTCTCCTATATGGAAAGCACGGGAAGCTTCGAGTACTGCAGAAAAGTACTCAGCACTCTGAATGATAGGGCAAGGAGGCTAGTAGAAGATCTGGATGATGGGGGGAAGAAGGGCAAAGGCGTTCTCAAGATCTTGGATAAGATGACTGTTTAATTATGAGAATGAGAGGATAGTATGGGAGGGATGTCATGAAGTCATGTGTTTGAATATTATAAGGATTGGGGAACACAACATGGAAGGGCCACTTGGCGTTCTGAAAGGATGATATCCGGTCGTTATGTTTGAGGGAATGTCTGGACTATAAGACATATTGGTGGGATCACTTGTTTGGCCGCACGCTGCGGCAATACCGTAGAGTCGAATACTAGCGATGATTTACTGCACTTATTTGCCTGCTTTTCGTGCTTAGGCATTACATACCCAAAAGGGGCATTACCGACCGCCGCTTCTCCAAGCGACTTTTTGGCGAGGGCCACCCAAGCAATGACTTTGACAATGAAGACATTTGAAGCTCAAGCAATGCATTTGGTATCTAAACTCGACTCTACTAGCCAGAATCTAATCAAATCTACGAGGTAAACAGTAAATCACAAGAAGCTGCCATGCGTGTATGCACCCCTTTTCAACACCAACCGTGCAGGATATAACGCAACACCCATCAGACCGTACTCCATTTCACACCATCTCCTTCCCTTCCTTCGCTTCCTTTCTCTCCTTCTTCAGTTTCTCTTTCTCATCCGCCTTCTCCTTCTTCGCCCTCCGCCACCCCGGCCCCCACCACATAACCACCAACAACATCGGACTTAACACAATAAAAATCAACCCAATAAGCGTATAACTCCATCCCAAGCCCAGTCTATCCGTCATCGGCGCAATCAACGCCGTAGCCCCAGCCCCCAGCAAACATCTAATCAGATTATAGGCCGCGGTGGCCGTGCCCGCTTTCCCGGGATTGATATCCACAATTAAAATACTTATACTTTGCGTAGCGGCTATTAGCGCGAAGCCCAAGAAGAAAAGCAAGATACACGGTGCTGCGACGCTGACCTTGAAGTGTAAGATCCAGCCATATGCAATCGTACCTACGGCGCAGAACAACAGCATCGGAAGTGCAACTTGCAGTCTCGCCTTCTCGATCGGGAAGTGTGTTAAATCCTGCTGTCTCTTCTTCGTGACGGCCGCCCCAATCCTCTTGGCCTCTCTCTGAAACGACCAGTCTATAACCTTCCCTTGCACGAGAGCAGCAACGATGGAGCCGCCCGCGATAGGCAGGAACATAAGCCCTACTTTCAGCTCATCGTAGCCGTAGATCGCGTTGAGCTGAGACGGCATACCAGCAATAATAGCGTAGAAACCGGCGTATACGATACCAGCGAAGAAGAGGATGAGGAACCCTTCTTTTTCCGTTGCGATGATGAGTGTACCGACGGGGTTGGGGAAGCGGATGGGTCCGCGCTTATTCGCCAACGCGTCGCGCTCAGCGTAGTCGGGATCACCAAGCCCCTGAGCGCGACGTTTACGCTCGTTGAAGTAGTTGGTCAAGGAGCGATTGTATTTGGGGGGCGGGACGGAGCCGTCGCCTACGACAGCGCGGCAGGTCTCGGGCATGAACATGAGCATGGGGATAAAGAAGCAGCCGGCGAAGATGGCGAGGAAGCCGAAGATCCAGTGCCAGCCGGCATATTGAGATAATATACCGCCTAGGATGGGGCCGAGAGAAGGTGCGAGGATGCCGGTTAGTGATGTGATGCCGATATACATACCTCGCTCAGCTGAGGTAGCGACGTCGGCTACAATCGCGTAGGCGATGGCGACGGTTCCTGATGAGCCAGCGGATTGCACCATTCGTAAGATGAGAAGGCCGACATAGGTGTTCTGGAGTGCGAGAGCGATGCATGCGGCAATGTAGATGACGAAGCAGATTACATATGCGGGTCTTCTGCCTGCTGTGTCTGAGAAGCCGCCGATGAAGGCGGGAGCGGTGGCTTGGAGGATCTAAGCGAGGTCAGAAGCTACTTCTTAGCAGAGCTGGAAAGGGGTAGCGAACCATATATGTAGTCATGGTCAGATTGACCTTGGAATTCGAGACATTGAGATCTTTGGCAATAGCTGTCAAGGCGGGGAAGTATATCTGAGCTGTAAATGGGGAGAAAAAAGCGCCCATCGTGGCAGCGAAGACGATGAATCTCTTTTGCCATAGTGTGAAAATGGAGTAGTCTTTTTCGGGTGCGGACTTTCTAGAGACAGTTGCTGTGAGTCCTTCAGGTGCGGTCTTCTCACCATCGACAGTAAGCTCTCCTTGTTCTATGGTCTTGCCATCCGAAGCAATGGCTCGTTTGGAGTTGCCGTTGACTTGACTGCCATCTTTGTTGATGTCTTCAGCCTGGTCGCATGCCGATGGCGCTTGACTTGTGGATTTAGAGTCCTCCATAATTGTTGACAATTTGAAAAGTAGGAAGAAATGCAATCAATCAAGTAATTGATGACATGAAGACATACGAAAAGTTGGCAGAGAAGGACACTTATACTCATCTTGGCAACGCGGTGAAGACTCAGATTTGAGGTCGGTGAAGATACTTGCGATATTGGAGATTAAAAGCGATATCCCCGACGCCGTTTCGCCGCGGTCACATGACACCGGGCACAACTTGAAGATGACAGGCTCGAAGCATCTTGAACCATTCAAAAGAAGGGATCGTCACTTTGTTGATACTTCGTCGTATGCATATCAATTTTTAAAATCCAGAGGTGATACGCCGCAATGCCTCTTGCGAGGTCTGGCTGCTTTGGCGTGGGGATATGGAGCTCCATATTAAGTGAGGAGTGAACAAAAAGCAGTAGTGCTTGAGGTTAGCAGGGCTTAAATTGATTAGATGGAGGCACCTGCGCTCAACAACCCCCCCAACCGCCCCAACCCTTGCACTACCGAACCTACTAGAAGAAAATTAACAATTGATATGCATACAACGAAGTATTCTGCCCAATCTTAGAAGACATAAGAGGCATCATTCTGCCTCTGAGTGGCAGTTGATTTCCAACAATCCCCATCGCCGAGGCTCCCCCTGAGTCGGAGCTGAGAAGCGTGAAGTTCGGCAAAAGCTCTGCCCCTTTTCCATAATGACCAACCACAAAGCCAAAGCGAATATGGTGCAGTAGACATGATCCACGATATTTATCATATTCGACGTATATCCACTACTATCTAGCTCTTCTAGCTACCAAAAATCCCACCCCAACTCCCCACCGCCTCATTCAACACCCCTTGCAGGCTCATACCCACGCTCTGTACCTCCGAGCCCGCAAGCACACCATTCGTGCTATTCCCACTTGTTGTCGCATTACCACTCGTCACATTACTTCCCAGCGTCTGCCACTCCTCCTCGAATTCCAATAACTGCCCGGCCAAAGCTGTAAAATTGTAATCCTGCACCGGCACATTGCCTAGATATTGCACAAAGATCTCCCATCTTTGCTTATAATACCCAGACACCAACCCACCCCAAGTCTTGCCAGCGTAATCGTCGATCTCACCTGTAGGGCCCCAGAGCGTGATTTGATTACGAGCGTCGTATTCATAGAAGGCTTGCAGTGTTGCGTTGCTTGACCAGGAGGCTGCGGCGTCGAGCCTGGTGGAGAGGGAGAATGCTGGGTGCGTAAGTAGAACGGTATCCAATGTATCCAGAATCCCCGTCAAGTTTTGACTTAGAGAGGTGATTGTAGAGTTGGTCGCATTGCCGGAAGTGTATGCCGAGACGAGCGATTGATAGGTGCTGGTAAACGAATTGGAGAACACCTGCCGCGTGAAGTCCACGATATCATATTGATAAGCTGGGTTATCGAAGAGAGCCTCATTAGTTTTCGAGGCATTAAACAGGTGGTTCCAGGTCGCGACGAGCACAGCTGGATCGTAAGTGTTGATATCGTAGTCTAGGACCAGCATCCTCGTTATATTCGGGCGCTGCTCAAGGGGAGCATGAGGGACGTGTTGCACGCTTGAATAGGTGTTGTTGTAGACTGTGGTGCGGAGCATGTCCCATGCTGTGTAGACTTCTTGTGGAATGGTGCCGGTACCAGAATACCGGCGTGTGACCCAGTCGTAGAAATAAGTCTCAGTCTCGATGGGAGATGCGGACCAGGCTTGGTCAAGAAGCAAGTCATACATTATCTCATTTCCTTCCTGGCCTTCCATCGTCAACCCGAACCCAACTAAGGAGCTAGAGTTGGCCAGCGCCTCGATCGGGTTGATCGTGACGTTCATCACTTGTCCGTACATCCCTAAATTTCCGCCAAAGCCGTGCAGTTGGCACCAAACCCAAGGTTTGCCGAAATAGGAATTCGTTCGTTGCCATTGCGGTATGCTTTCAGAAAAGAGGTCAAGGATGATCATATCGTTGTCGTTCTCCACGCCCCCTAGATAGGCCGCGATCCTGTCAGTTGTCCAGAAGCTCTCCTGTTCAAAGAACAGCCATGCTTGCATCATCCACACAGCGTCCGCGTCTGCGGCTTTTAAGCTCTTCCAAGTATTATACGAGACATTTCCCAAGTACGAAACATCGCCTGAATATGGGCTATTTTCGTTATATTGGTCCAGTGTGTAGACGTGCGTGATATTCCCGAGTGCAGCTGCTTGCTTGGAAATGAAGCTCGTCTGTAGATGTGAGAATAGAGGATCTTGCGGCTCCAAGAACGTAACATTCGAATACTCTGCCCCGAAGGTACTCCAGTCCGAGCCATTTACAATCGTAGCATTTGGTGCAACTCTCCTGATCGCCTCGGGGACGAAGCCGGTAAAGCACGGAAGAACTGGAGTCATGCCCAACTCCACCATCCGTTGAGTGATGTTCATTTGCAGCTCGAATTGGCTGTCAATCCACTCCATAGGAAGCTCACCTCCCCATGACCCCTGGATATTGCCAAATCGATTCCAAGCTTGAAAAGCAGGACCGCTCAAATAGGAGAGGATTTCTGAGTCTGTCATTCCGATTTCCTGGTAGACCGAGACGAGCGTCTTTTCGTAGCCGACCCAGGCTAATGGCAAATTGATGCCATGGAGGGCCATCCAATCCAACTGAAGTTCCCAATCTGACCAGCTCCAAAAGGCCGCGGTATAAGAGAAGGTCACTGCAGTGATCAGTGAATGATGATGCTGGTTTAAGACTTGGCCTACCGGTGTTGAAGTGGTACCGCCACGGCACGATACTTGATCCGTTGAAGGGAGCATCTAAAGTTGGCAGAATTGCAGGTCCAGAGTCTAGTCTGCTCCCGATGTACCAGAAAATATCCACATGTACAGTGTCTGTCAAGTACCGATGCAGTCTGTCTTTTATATCAGCTCGATTCGGCCGCAAAGGATGCAGGACGACATACCCACTTGCAAGTGCGCTCAACGAATTCCCTTGCACGAGAATCGTCCCATTTGATGTCGAAGAGACGACATACTCGTCATTGGCAGGCTTCGCAGTCGTCAAGAAAGGCCCTGTATCATTCCCGACAAGCTGGAACTCAATATCATTGACATGATCAGGCAATCGTCTCTGCACCAGATCCTGGAGACCCTGTGTTGACAATGCCGCTGCGTTGAATATGGCCAGCGTCGCCCATATCAGCAAGTTGAACAGCAGCATCTCCAAAGCCGTGAAAGTGAGGGAGGATGAGGGAAAGAAAAAGGATGGCGAGGTCCGGGACGTAGATCAGGTACCCATGGCTTATTAACTTTCCGAGCTTCATGGAGCTCCATTGAATCTCGTGGCTCTGATGTGAGCTGGCAGGCACGAACCTATCGCAAGGCACGTAACGTTGCCACATCACTGAAGAAGAAAGTATGCTTCCGGATGAGCAGGTATAGACCAGGGTTCAGGGTTCTCTCGTATAAGATAACTCCATCTTGCATCCGTGATCTTGGATTCTAACCCTAGTGCTCGGTATTGAAACCTGATTGGGAATAAGTGTTGCTCAAAAGTTGAGCAACTCCATGAAAAAGACACACAAGTAACCAAATGTAGATTGGTGAAATGTCAGTGCAAGAAGAGTGTGAATGGGCGGGCTGTTTTTGCTACAGTAAGGTGCGAACGATTATACGTCACTGCATGGAGGGGCTGTTTCAGGTTGCAGAACCCCTCACCTAGACCCCTCATTGGCAATCATCACGTGAAGCGACGGGATAAATGCGAAATAGGCAGGTGCAGTGCTAAGCGGGAAAGGAAGGTCACTGACTTTATAACTGACTTTATAACTGACTTTATAACTGACTCTGGAATTGCGAGTATCAATAAACAAGAGCCAACGACTTCAAGATTTAGAGCTCGGCCAAAATGCTCCTCGCGAGGATCTTCAAGCCTTCGCAACATCCACCCCTCTCTCCTGACAATACTTCTCCACCTCCTTCCTCAACGTCTCCTTCTGCACCACAGCAGCCTCCATAACCTCCTCACACGCCTTCCCCAACTTCTCACCCCTACTCTGACTCCCCTCCCACACATCTACCATATTCTGCAACACCGCTGACAACTGATTCGGAAGCCATGTCACAATCGGACTCCCGCCCGTCGCTGTCGGATGACTCGTCTTCTTGAGAATGTATTCGCGAGTAAAACACCAGTGGCGCCAGCGGAAGTCGCGCACTTGGTTCAAGGCGAGCAGGTAGAGGGCTGTGGATGAGGGTTCTTGCAACGCATAGGAGCGGAGAGAGAGGTGGGTGGAGCGGGCTTTGACGTACTCGAGGAACTCACGGTGGTTTCCTGGGCGGTAGGCGCGGAAGTCTTGCAGGATGGCGGTCAGGGGTGTATTGGGCATGGTGATCTGGAGGAGGTTGTCGCAGAGTGGGATCTATTCCACTTAATAAGTCAAAGTTTGGATGGCGGGAAGGGAAAGAGGACTTACCATGCTATCATTTGCCCCCGACTCTCCACGGAAACTCATCGGCTCCTCAGAAACACCCTCATATACAACGCCATGCGGAAACATGGATTGACTCGTGATGCCGAAAATGAATGTGCGGAACGAAGTGTAATCGCCTGGCTTACTCTTTCCCCACATACCTCGCGCACATGTCAATTTCAGGCGTCTATCTCATCTCAAGATGCAAGGAACGGGAAGGAAGGGAAGTATGACATACCGTCCATGACTTTATTCACTTTCGTCATGCTGGAGACGACTTTCTCCAAGCCAGCGTTAAACGCTTCACGATCATTGCTATCGCATGCGTTGAGGGCGGAGACGACGCCATCAACGAGAGGCCCTGAGTTCTGAACCATGTCGACATGAACGAGGACGAAGCCTGCCTCAGAGGACTTGGGATCGAGACCATGCTCGAAGGCCCGAATGAGGCGGAGGTTATCGTACTCGAGACCTTTCTTGGGATCTTCGAGACGGTAGTTAAAGAGTGCGTATGAGCCTGCATACTCCATGAACGGCTTGAAGCCGGCACTATCATCTGTCGGCACTATGATCAAACAAAATGATGGGAGGACGACTTACAGCTCAGCACACCTAGAAATCGGCTTCGAGATAACAGCCGGCAAAGTCTGCCTCCCAAGACCATAAGGCTCACCCTTAAGGAATCTCTCATGGCAAGGCTCAAGCAGGTAAGCCGAAGCCAAGAACGAATAATCGCGGTACAAAGCATTCTGCAACGGAAGATTGTCTTTGTACTTGTCGATGGCGGCAGTGAGATCAGGGAGTTCTTTGAGCACTGTCTCGCCTAGTGTGAACGTGGCGAGGAGACCGGGCATGCCGTTCAAAGTCTTGATGGGCATGCGAGCCAGGATGGACTCGAGAGCATCGAACTCCGCTGGGAGTTCGATGACTGGTTCTTGGCGAGGTAAGAAGCCACGCGTGGTCGAGACCATGAATGCGGGCAGCGAGGTGTCCTCGGGTTTAGTATCTTGGAGGACGCTGAAAGACAGAGCAGGAGCTTGTGATCCCATCTTGAAAAGCAGTGTAAAATATTGCAAAAAGTTCAGAGAAGTTGGGGAGAGTTGACAGCAGTCGTGGAAGCCGTGGTTGAGAAGAGAAGACAAAGGAATCTTGGGAAAGTTGCGAACTTTCCAACTTTTATCTCGAGGCCGGATTTCTTTCCGGCCTCTGAAGCCAACGACCCTGTGAAGTCAAACTTGGGTCCACACGTCGTATTCCATTGATAAGAGAATTCTGAGACGGGCCATTGAGACGCACTCACTGTCCACGAGGCACTCGCCGACCTAAGGTTGGACTTTCGACAAAGAAAGGTCATAAGGGAGGTTGAAGCAACACGCCATAGAAATATATCAACCAAATACATGGGAAACACTTCAAAACGTTAGGTCAAACAACCCAGTAAAAACCCAGATCAATTTAAGCAAACATCAGATACCAAAAACTAATGATTTCCGTCGCAAAACTTATTGTAGAAATGCGTGCCTTCTCATTGCGTGCAAGAATGTTGATGTTGTTCTCTCAAAGTTGAAGGTGGCCCGAGAATGTCCGCTTCGCGCTGATTGGTAAATTGGCCGGAATTCTGAGCGCTGTGGGACAGGCTAGCTGACCCACTTACGAGATAAGAATGCAGCGATGATGGCCCGAGATCGGTGAGCGAGATTTATGTAATGGGAAGATGGCTATATGCCAGAAGTTATGAGGGGGGCCGTTTTGAGTTGAAAACTGATGGGGTGTGGTTCGTGGGAGGCGGAGTTGGAATTCAGGGGCTTTGGCGAAGATCACAAGTTACGAAGCCATGCTCTGTGTCTCCTTGTCTGCAAGCCCTCCTTTTACTCACCCCCACCTTCCTACACGAGTGGATATATAATCTAACATCTCCCGCTTTGAATACTTCTCTCCTCGTGTACTAGGCCCCGGCCGCTTCCGCGGTAGAGAGGGTCAGAGCTTTCGTCATGTTATGTCCATATCTTTCTACAGTGGCAATATACTGTCCAACAGCTCAGAAAATTACTCTGCCCACCTTCTATTTGAGTAGTATAGTAAAGAGGAGTAAGAGGTTTCGACCATTGGGAAGAAGATGACGATCTTTGTTGAAAGGAATAGGACAGCCTTCCATATACATTAAGGAGGTAGCAGTAGTATAGTCTACTTTCAGAGTGTGCTAAAGGCTCAATATATTTATTCTCAAAAGAGATCTCAGGTTGGGTTGGACTGAGCATTGCGAGTGCACGCAACCTTGTTAGAAACAAGTTTGTTTGCGGAGAAAGATGAAATAAATCCCTTTGTCAAATGCACTCATGAGCCACTCGCGTATGGATAAGAAAGAGCTGGTGAATTATGACTAAGATGACTTCTATCATCCTCTTGGTCAAAAACCACCAGTCCGTTAACGTCACAAAAACCTAGTTGATCATGAACTAGAGAATCTGGACATTCAGTGTTGAGTGAAAAACACAGTCAAATTAGAAAAGCGGGCCTTGAATACATATCTCTCATTCTCTTCGTAGGACTTTCTATCTCCTCAAACCGATCCCCCACTTCATCCTCACAAACCATTCCACCAACTCGTCTTCTCAATCGTAAAAGCACCCTTCACCGCACCATTCTCATCACTCGAGCTCCCAACAACCACCTCATACTCATCCTTCTCTGCAATCCACGCCTCCCTTATCTCGTCCCAAAAGCTGGCCGCATACTTCGTCTCAATGCTCAGCTCCACAAACTTACTCTCTCCCTTCTCCAACCACACTTTCTTAAAGCCCTTAAGTTCTTTCTTCGGTCTCTTTATACTCGGGTTCTCCTGGCTCACATAGACTTGCACAACCTCTGCACCAGCAAGCGAGCCCGTGTTACTCACTTTGACTGCGACTTTCAAATCCTTGTCTGATTTGGTAACTTTAAGGTCTGAGAATGAGAACGTAGTGTATGAAAGTCCGTGACCGAAGGGGAACAGCACTGGGAGGTCAAGCATCTCGTACCAGCGGTACCCAACATACACATCCTCACCATACAACGTGCGACCTCGCTCCGTTCTGTAGTTGAGGAATGCGGGGTTATCTTGTAGGCGTTTGGGGAAACTGAGCGGGAGCTTGGCGCTGGGGTTTACGTTGCCGAAGAGGATGTCTGCGATTGCGTTGCCGGTTTCGTTGCCGCCGTACCACTGATGCTATTAGTATGATCGAACGCAGAGGGAGTAGTGACTTACAGCATGAATCAAGGCATTCACTGAAGAAGCCCAAGGCATTTCTACGGGTGTTCCGGATTGCATGACCACGACTGTTGATGGGTTTGCGGCCGAAACGGCGGAGATCAGAGCATCCATGTGACCTGGAAGTTTCATGTTTTCTCTGTCGTTGCCTTCTCCTTCCCAGTCGGCCTGCATAATCAAACGTCAGTGAATAGTAATGGTTGGGGTGGTAATTGACATACATTCAGACCAGCGCAAATGATGACCTGATCAGCCTCCTTCGCCAAAGCAGCAGCGTGCTTGACTTCCTCATCCGCATCAATGACCTTCCCTCCACCGATTCTTACAGCACCTCCTCCAAATAGAACATTGTTTCCCTGGTCTAACTTGCAAGCCGGTGCGCTGACAAACTCGACCTTCACGTGGTACTTTTGCCCCTTTTTCATGGGAAGAATGCCCGTCTCTTCTACTGTTCCACAGCAGAAGAATAGGGTCCCCTTTGTCTGTTTCGTCTCGTTATCGACGAGTAATTTGCCATCCACGTAAAGCTTGGCGAGACCATAGACTCCTAAACCCATCTCGAAGTCTCCGTCTTCTTCGGCCGTCATATATCCTTCAATGTCTGCGTACCAAAGCGGACTCTTGAGCTTAGGGCAGTTGTAGTCCATCAGTAAAAACTCGGTCTTGGTTAGCGTGAGCTCATCACACAGTTCACGGTCCTTGACTGATGGAGGTTCATTGTACGCTTTGAACGTTACACCAGGTTCACCCTTGGCAGTCTTGAGAACAGTGCCAAGCAAAGGAAGCTCTTTATGAGCATAGCAGCCAACAGTGTACTCGGGTGGTGAGGTGAGTTGAGCACTGATTCCATCAAACGGAGTGACGGCATAGTACGCTGCAAGTGACGCAGAGCCGCCTCCGTGGTAAGCTGCAACCTTGGCATTTGGGCCCATGATGAGAGTCTGAATCAGGAGGTCAGTTTCCCTCGGCCTTCAGATATTTGCATCTGACATACCTTCTTGTCCTTCTTTAGGGGCAAGACATTTCCCCCATTTTTCATCAGAACGATGGACTTGGCACCGATGTCTCTTAGGAAAGCCGCGGTCTCTGGGGTATTTCGGGTCTTCTCCTCAGCGTCTTCTGGAATCTTTGAGGCTGCACATCGATTAATCAAGTTGAGAATATTTCGTACTCGCTCATCAAGGGCATGCTGGTGGACCTTGTTGACGCCTACTGCTTGGACCAACATCTCACCACGCCACTTGGTGGCTCCTGGCATCTCAAGATCCAGACCAGCATTTGCTGCACCGGTAGTCGAGTATGTTCCCCACCTAGTCACTGTGAGTACTCACGAGTTCCAGATTCCGTGAAACAAAACTCACCAATCACTCATGATGCATCCCTTCCAACCCCACTCTCCTCTCAACATTCCTTGCAGAATCTTGGGATTCTCACTTACATGAATGCCATTAACCTTGTTGTAAGCGGTCATGAAACAACCTGGCCGAGACTCCTTCACCACCAACTGGAAAGGCAAGGCATAGATTTCTCTCAGAGCTCTCTCCGTAATAATGGCATCTGTTCCATTACGCTCATGCTCTTGATCGTTACAGACGAAATGCTTGATGGTAGCAACGACGCCAGTCTCTTGTATGCCGTTGACTAATGCAGCAGCTCCAAGTCCAGCAAGGACGGGATCCTCACTGATGCTCTCGAAGCCTCTTCCGCCCAAAGGAGATCGTTGCATATTAATGGTAGGCCCGAGAATCACGTGAGATCCTTTTGCCTTGCTCTCTTCGCCCATAAGGGCGCCAGCTTTGTGAAGCAGCTCGGTATCCCAGGTGGCACCAAGGGCCGTTCCGCAGGGAAAACAGGCAGCTGTGGTTCCATTGAAGAATTTGGTTCCTCGAACTCCATTGGGTCCATCAGACACTCGAATTGATGGAATGCCATGCTTAGGCAGAGCAACGGTATGCCACCAATCTCGGCCTGTTCTTTATCAGTTGACATCTCAGAAAGTAATAATATACAGACCAGCTAACAAAGAGGTCTTCTCGACGACATTGAGCTTAGAAAGCAAATCCTCAACGTCAACAGTGCCCGTCATGATGTCTATAAACTCTAATCAAAGCTTCAAAAGAACGACAGAACTTGGCATCGAACGATGACGAAGAAGAAATCGAGACCGAGGACTTGGAGAAATAATATATAAAGAGAGGCAAGGAACCGGTCAACCGTTGGCCCGGCGTGTGACGAGGCTCTCCACCCGCATCTTCTTCACTTGAGAACCATTGAACCTGTCCATGGCCCGAGAGCAGGATCTAGAGATTGGAACGGAGAAGCATGAATATCGTTCCTGGTGAGCGTTCAAGGCTAAATTGTTTCAATACGGCAGAGGTACCCACAATTGGTGCGATTATCGGGTAATATTCGGGAGAGGTGCGCGTCGATTCTCCGGAAGTCTGCCCCACCATGATTGTGACGGACAAGCTCAGATCGGTGGGCAATCAAATATGGGCAGTAGGAGACATTCGGCGCTTCTGCTTGCTCCATCAGTGGCAGAACCTCGGATTCGGAACCCGTCCCTTCATCCCGTGCGGAGATGATACAGTATGGGGTAGACCATTTAACGAGGATACTCGGTACCTACCTTGGCTTCCAGCGTCTCACCAACGTTGGCGCAGGCTCCCCGACACTCCCACCATTCTTCAGCTCTCAATCTCGGCTTCTCTGTCTCTGTCTCCTGCCGAGCTACTTGCCGAATCAGGGTTCATACTTCTCTGCATAACCATCATGTACTTCGTAGCTTTCATGACCTAGATATTCCCTGCCACCATACGCATATGTGCTGAGATTGGTGAATCAGAGACGCCCCCGGTCGCACTCTGCAGCTTGGTGTGAACCTTCGCAGAGCCTCGACTTCCGAAGATTATCCGGGCGACCACCAGAGCCTTTGGAAAGCATGAGAACTTGATACTTCGTGGTATGCGTATCAATTGTTAAATTTCTTCTAGTAACTTCTACAGTACATAGGGGTCTCGGCCAATCATACTATTGAGTTTCGCTTGATCACTACTATTTTAAGTAAAGTCGATGATACTCGATTAACAATTGATACGCATACCACGAAGTAAGTTGTGTAGATTTTGGAAGGGTCATGCATACGGATTGAACCCTCCTCCCTCCCCCGCCTATGGACTTCTGTATATCTCGGATTTTGGTACCTGACGTTGTTCTTGCATATTGATAGACGAGAAGCTCGCTGTCGCCTTCTTTTTGCGTTCGCTTGATTCTATGGATGTTTAAGGTGAAGATTAATTTTAATTGCTTGCTTTCTCACTTGGAGAAGGAATTGGTATCCAATTACCTTCTTTAATATCTCTTTGGTACTCGGAGCTCGACCACTTGGGATAAATTGGCATTATTTTCACTCCTGGTTTATTCTTTCCTTTAATTGCTGGTTTTCTTAACTTCTGGCTTCTCCAATTTCACCTTATATTTCGCAGGCTCGAATTGCTTAAAAGCTCGACGTCGACTCACAAATTTACTGCCCATCCACAGATGCGTTTGAAGAGAAGATATGATGGTGCTGCATTCCTAGGCATGGCTGACTTCAACTCCCTACCCGCTCTCTTGACCCTAGGTGCCCACTCGACATTAATCAATATTCGGTGCGCAACCAGCCAAATTCAATTCCTCATACAGCTACTGGAATTCCCAAAATCGACAACACTCGAATTCTCGACAATCATCGAAATCTCGACTACAAAAAAAAACAAGCGCAGAATTCCTTCTTCTACCCATTTCGCCCATCTTCCGGACGAAACGAAAGCTCCAGTCACCTCAGCATACCCAACGTTTACAAGGGCTTTGGCCAGTGTATGAGAAGCAACATTGACAGATGCTGGTTTCCGTGAGAAAAGCTGACTTCCAAAAAGCGTTAGACTGGATTTCTCAGTGTTCTTTTGTAGCACAATTGTTTGGGAGGTAAGGATGAAGTAATGAATTTTTCGTTAAGTTTCTTTGATTTACTTTTGAGCTTTTGCAAAGTTATAACGCGGTTGCCTTGTGCTTTGCTTTACTTGAGTGTCTTCTCAAACTCTTAAAGCGAGCTTCGACTGCAAAGGCCATCGACCCATCGAAAGGGCTTGAGCTGTTTGGGTGAGACGTTTTGAATTCAAAGATATTTTGGAGGGGAGGATGGATCTCGATCGCGTGCAAGAGAAGTTTTATGTATTAGCATGTTAGCTCGAAAGAGATACGTGAAGTATGTTTGAGTTTTGGACCCTTTTGCAAATTGAAGTTCGAGCAGAACGTCCGATCTGCGCTTCGACCTTTCTTTTCTGAATCCTCTTGAGCCTTGGAGTGGGAGGCAAGAGGAAGCTTTTTCGGTAATTACATTTATGCAGAGGTTGTGGCTGAGATAGATGCGAGGCGGTGGATATGTGTCTTTGATACTCGAAGCTGGGACGATTCGGCCAGACTTTGCTCCCAATGGAAGTGCGGAGAGATCGGACGAAGAGTGGTCAATGGGAAGAAAATGAATCACACCAGTGGTAGAGAGATTAGATGATTTGGTGGTGAAATCTCGAGGGAGGAGCCGGGAAAGGAGTGTGTAACAAGATGAGCCTCGAGGATAGACTGAAGTGGCGAGGCCACAGACGGGATTTTAGAGAAGCACAAAAATGTCAAAAATGACTGGCAGCATATAAAGTAGTAAGGCTTTTTATGTGAACATGTCTTTATCTCCAACCTCAATATCACTTAACTCCCAACTAATTTCAGCACATCCACAAGCGCCTGCCTCTTCTTCAGCAACTCTTCTACCACACCTTCAGCCTTCTTCACCTTCTTCTTCTGGGCCTTCTTCTTATCCTGGAATCTTTTCTTCTCCTTTAGCAGCTTATCTATCTCTTCCTGAATATCCTCCAATTTGCTATCAAATGCTCCAACGATGTTAGAATGTTTGACTCCATCTAGCTCCGCGTACTCGATGTCGGTTTGATAAGCCCGAATTTTGAGTTTAGTCACGCTCTCTCAGTCCTTTGCTGATTGTTCCTGTGGTTTATAGAGCGATTTCTTAGCGTTTGATGTTGAGCTGTTGGGTTCGTTGCTGGCAGCGGGTGTTCTGGGAATGATCACTGAGTCTGGTGCCCTTGGTTTTGAGACTGAAGCTCCATCTTGGCCTAGGCGTTGCTTCTTTCTAGAAATTGACGGCTGAAAGATCTCATAGTGAGCATTTTGCTAAGATAGTCATCTGGAGAGAGTTGACACCGACTCGCTTCCGAAAGTGCGAGACTTACTGTGTTTACTTCAAGGCTTGCGTCTTGTCGTCTTTTCCGGTACTTGACTGACATCAGTGTCTAGCATTGCAGCGTTTTCTCCTGGGAGAATCACATGAAGTTGGATCGTAGTCGTCGTCCACGTATTCCGATTCTTCAAATTCTTCACCGCCGTCCTCTGCATCGGACAGCCATATTTATGTCGCGTCATAAATGCAAGCTACATCTCAGGTAAAGGTACTCTGACTTCTTACACCAACGAATTTCTCGCTTCTACCTTTTGGGGTACTCCTCGAAGTCACCCTACTCGAAGAAGCACCATAACCCCATCCTGCCACCCAAAAAAGTAAACGCCGACCCTCAAAGCTACTTAATTAAGCCATTGACTTACGAAATCTGCATTTAGATCCTTGACAATTATAATGACAGTTCGTACAATTCTCGTGGAACTGTCCAGGTACGGTGACACCCTGCATGAACATGCTCTTTCCCTTGGCACAACGCTCAAATGGCGGAATACTGATGAAGCCGACTTGGTACCCCACTGCAGCCTCTAAATTGTGGAAGCGACCAGTCTTAAGGATTGAACCTTCTCGTAGCTCGACGTTACGGACTGGGGATAATCGATATAATTCTTCCAGTGGAAGACTCGGGAATGCTGGGATTAGAGGGAGGGTGAAAGGCTCCATTTTGATATCTACAGTATCTAAAGCCATGAACACCGGATCGTGCAATTTTAAAAATGAAATTAGAGTGAATCTTGATAATTGATTGACGTGAAGGGCGGTGTGAGATAACAATTAATCTTTTGAGGGTGAAGGCAGACCAATGCCAAGCTACTGCACACTGTCGTGGTATAGACCTCCCGGCTCGGAAACGATAATACCTACATAGTTAGGTAAAGGCGACTCGATAAATTATAGAAACTTATCACACTTTCATTAATTCTGCATGTTGATATCCTCGTACACTCGGTTAGTTGAGTTGTATCTCAATCAACACACCTGAGGTCCACGTTGTTTTGTTGGTAGGGCTTATATAACCTGGTCTAGTATTTTGAAATGAGTGAAAAGAGCAGATGCTCGGGGAGGTGATGTGCTAGTAGCAGATTTTGAAGAGGATGAGTGAATCTGGTATTGAGAATGGATCGCAAACAGGCGTGGCTAGGTATGCAGGAAAGAGATGTACCCGGTAGAATTAGAAGGAATTCTACTGGATGAATTTTGTCAGGCGCCCCTTTCTCTTCTCCACTTAACTATCGAACAGAGCTAGCACTTCCTCAAGGGCCTTCCTCTTCCTAGCAACTTTCCGCTTTGTCTCTGCTATACTTGCAATACTTGCCTCCTCTTGTCCTATCTGAGATTGAAAGCTGAACTTGAGTTGATTTTGAGAATCCATCTGCTTCTGTAACTCATCGATTTTCTCTTGTACCGAGGGCAAGAAGTTTTTCAACCTCATCCGCTCTTTCCAGGCTTCCCTCGATTTCTCCTCTAAGGCGTTGATCTGACTTTCGCACTCCTTGATCTTAGCTTTAGTGGCAGTCTCCCAGTCACTGGCAGTTGTTCCGGGATTCTCCCTTGGTGAAGGAACGGTACTGCTTGAAGACTCCTGCGATTGAGCCAAAGACGACGAAGGGCCATCTTCGACACGACGCTGCCTTTTGGGATCTGGAGCCTGGAAATACTGTTAAAATAGCTTTCAACAAGCGAAAGGAATGTGCTTTTTGTATGCCCAGAGAGTACAAGTACAACGACGTGAGTATCCAGAGAGGTGCTGCCAATATGTTGAATGGACTGCTAAAAGCTTTCAAACTTACAGAGTCTACTTCTATGCTTTCTTTCTCCTCGTCAACTTCATCGTTGATAGCACGGGGGGCTGGCGCTTTCCTCTTCGTGGACTTCTCAGCTTTCCAGGACTCATCGTTCTCACCGTCACTAGGCTCAACTTCATGACCGATCAAGCTCTGCTCTGGATCAGAATGGCGCATGAAGATATGTATAGATCCCCTAACCTCACTTGACTCCGATACAGCGGCTCTCGATGATGATGGATGAAATTGTGGAGTGCTTTGTTCATTGACAGTAGCAGAAGTACCAGCAGGTTGCGGTCCTGACAGAAGTCAAATCAGTCCCACAGACTCAGAGACAGTCTTACCTTTGCGAAAGCTGCACTTCGTTCCTTCCCTAGTATAGTGACAACTAGCACAGCTTCCTCTCAGGTACCCTGACACAACAACACATTGTCTGAATGGTCCAAGGCCGCGGGCACAACCAACGCACGCTGGGTTGGCGATATCACCGATCTGATACGCGGCTTGTGCCTCCGCTCTAATTCTGTGTCTTGGTTCGAGAGTACGTCCTGGGCGGACTTCAATGTTGCGAACAGGTGTGAGCTTGTAGAACTTCTCAATAGCTTTCGTACGATTGACTGGCATTGGAGGTCGGGTGACCCGGGTGGATAAATTGTCTAAAGGCTCCATTCTGATCTGTACATCTATGATGTCTCATGAGCTCAATTGAATCAGTCAGCCGTAGCAAAAGTGATTGCTGAGATTCGAAGTCTAAGTGTGGAGGTGCTAGCAAACACGTATCTCAGGAAAGCCACCTGCCCTCAACATCAATTGGATCAGTAGGTCGCGTCAGCACGTGATAGCTGAAACCCTTGGTTACACGGGTTTTATGCTGGCTTGTGCAATTATTGTGCAGCAGTCATGACGCAGAGAAACATCTTCTAATAGCGGTCATCTCCGACTTCTTATTGAGACAAGTATGAGGGTGAAATGATACTCTGAAACTTTGATCTTGAAATGCCTGAAGTTTAAGTCATTGATGGTTGGAGCTATATTGGGTATCAATCAAACATCTACGCTAAATGGGGAATATTGCTAGCCCAAGTACTTTTATAAGCATCCGGCGGAAGGAAGCACAGAGTACGAAACATCTCTACAAGCAAGAACAATCTCGCCAAAACATACAACGCACTCAGAATCCTCAAAGTCAAAGGACCAGTCCAAGACATCCGACTATATGCCACAATAACCGCACATAGCAAGAACATATAGATTGTTGTATATAGACTTGCTGCTCTCCAAATATCCTTCTCGGTCCTGGTCGGGAATGTGAAGGACCATGCCGCAAGATGCAAGCCTCCAAAGACAGCGCTTCCGAAAAGCAGACCGATGATGCTCCAACTGGGATCGGAGGCGCTAAAAGCTCGGGCGGCACTGGTGTCGTTTGCAATTGGAGCGCCGAACTTTCTCAGCTGAATGAAGTCCTCTGCATCGAATAAGGTTCGAAGGAGAGGCTTCATCATAAGCTCCGTCGATGGTCGATCCCTGGCGATGGCTTGGATGATATCCTGAGGAATCTCACCTGGGAACGAAAGTAAGGTGTATGGCATCGAGACACTCTTTGGTTTCGCCCAGTTCAGGATGTAGATGATAATGGCGCAGGTCGAAAATGCCACAACTGCAATCTCCAGCTGCGAGACTGCTAGCCCTTTAGCTACTCGGACAATCACTTGAATCATGATCCAGGCTGTTTGGGCTACTGATATAGCCTTCGCGAAGGTATCGCTTTTGCTCTTGTCGTTTAGTTCCTCGACCGTGATTTGAGGAAGTTTGGGCAGTTTGCCTGACTCTCGGAGGTGGAGAATTCCAGCCGCCGTGAGGTGAAAGGGGTCATGGTGTGGGATATTTTCTCTCCGTCCTGCATCTGTGAGGGTCTCAAAGCCCTGAGCTTCACGCTGAGGATTCGATTCCGTTGAAGACCGGCTCTCGAGATCCTCAAGGGTGGGCGCATCGATTGTCCGTGGGGTTTTCCCAATTTCCCTCTTGTCAAAGTCTCCTGGCTCGCTTCCAGTATGGCCTCTGATCACAAAACCGCCCATGTCTGCGAAGAGAGACTGGGTCAGTGTCCACTCAACACCATCTTCCTCAGAATATTTTCGAAAGGCTGAGAGATCTTCGCGAGCAACGCCGAGATCCTGCCAGGCTTTGGCCAGTAATAATTCAGGGGCCACCATTGTGACAACCATCCACTTCAAACTTGACCATGTCCTTTTGCACTGCCATTTAATGTCGCCCATCCATCCCTTATCTCTTCCGCCTCGTTGTTCGGGAACGTTAAGGTGTTGTATGGTCCATGTGCAAGCAATGATCGTAAAGAGACAACTCCAGAGTATGTCCAAAGTGCCTCGAGCATCTGGTCCTGACACAAAGTTCGTCGAGACATCTGGGGTGATGCAGGCTGGGTCAAATATCGTGTAGGCGTGTGCAGAGTACAACAGAAGGACCAGAGGAAGTGAGAATATTCGTGCCATATTGAGCATCGCAGAATCAATTCAGCTATGACATTAGCATGTATTGCGGAGAAGAACAGAATAAGGGTAGAAGAAAGAGAAGAGAACTCGTCGGGCGACATGTTCTCGAGTCTGGCGGTTGACTGAGGCTGAGCATTGCAGCCATCTCTTTGGTATTGCTTTTTCGGTCACTGAGAGGAGCCATCGTTAATCGGTTTCCAAGAAACATTCCGACGAGCATCACTTGATGAGAATAGGTGAGGTTCTTATATGAAAGTGAAAAGATTGAAGTCCAAATATTTTTCAGGTGAAAGAATCTTCGCAGGCGGAGCTCCTATCGCAAGACCCCTGAATTCGCTGAACTCTCGCTTCAGGGGTCGACTGTGACGTCGTCAGCCTGTGCATCCACCGAACGGATGGTGGATCTGGTGTATTTCTGTCTTATCAAATCAATTCCCTGCAATTGGTAACCACCCCTCCATAAGTTCCGATTCCAGCAATCATCATTCACCTCATCACCTCAGACGTACATGATACAAGACCACCTCCCTTGACCGTGATTTCCTTTGCTTCTCTGTGCCACGTACCTGTCCCTTCTCGCTCTTATATTCTGTACATGCTCTCTCCACGTCTCCTTATCAACACCGGACTTCGAGGATTCCGTCAAGCTTCACCCCGCACTTTGCTGCTTTTACAATCATTTTCAACGACGCCACGAATCATGGCCCAAGAATACAAGCTCAAGGGTCTGACCAGCCTCGACCTGAAACCAGGTGAGAAGCGAGAAGTGGAAGTTGAGGGCATTGAGGAAGGAAAGGTGTTGCTCTGCAATGTTGGAGGAAAGACCACGGCGTTGGGTAGCAAATGTACTCACTATGGAGCTCCGTTGGTCAAGGGTGTTTTGACTGGTGATGGCAGAATTACTTGCCCGTGGCACGGAGGTACGACCTGATTTCTATTTTCACTTGGTTTTTTGTTACTAATTGCATCTGCAGCTTGCTTCAAGGCCTCAAACGGAGACATCGAGAATGCACCGGCGATCGACTCTCTCCCCTCTTTCCAACTATCCGAGAAGAACGGCGCTGTCTACGTCCATGGCGAACAACAAAGCATCAAGGGCAGCAGAAGAAAGCCAAATATCAAGATCTTTGGAGCTGCTGGTTCAGAGAAGGTCGTGGTTGTCGGAGGTGGTAGTGGTGCATTGGGCACGATTGAAGCCCTCCGTGAGAACGGTTTCAAGGGCACAATTACCATGATTGGCAACGAAGGATACCCACCAATTGACCGAACCAAGCTTTCCAAGGCTCTTATTGCCGATGCTTCGAAGATTGCTCTCAGAGATGAGGCGTGGTTCAAGGAGGGTGGTATCGATTTTGTCGAGGACGAGGTTACCGGCGTTGATTTTTCTGATAAAAAGGTTTCTACGAAGGGCGGCAAGTCATACCCATACACCAAACTGGTTCTGGCAACTGGTGGCACACCAAAGAGCCTCCCGTTGCCCGGCTTCAAGGAGCTGAGCAACATTTTCCTCCTGAGAACCGTTCCCCACGTCAAGAACATCCTAGCTGCCATCGGAGACAAGAACAAGAAGATTGTCATCATCGGTAGCTCATTCATTGGGATGGAAGTCGCCAACGCAGTGGCCAAAGACAACGATGTTACTGTCGTAGGTATGGAGAAGGCACCGCTTGAGCGTGTCATGGGCGAGGAGGTCGGCAAGATCTTCCAAAACGCTCTGGAGAAGAACGGTGTCAAGTTCAAGCTGAGCGCAGGCGTCGAGAAAGCCGTTGCTTCCAAGTCAGACTCCTCAAAGGTTGGAGCTATAGAGTTGAAGGGTGGTGAAAGCTTACCTGCCGACCTTGTCATCCTCGGAACTGGTGTTGGACCCGCAACTCTCTTCCTGAAGGAGAACAAGGCTGTCGAGCTCCAAAAGGATGGATCGTTGAAGACCGATGAGCACTTTGCTGTATCAGGTTTGAAGGATGTCTACGCCATTGGCGATATCGCTACCTACCCATACCACGGCCCCGGAGGCAATGGATCGATGACCCGTATTGAGCATTGGAACGTTGCGCAAAACGCTGGTCGAGCAGTGGCATCCAACATCATCAACTCGTCTGCCAATCCCAAGCCATTCATCCCCATTTTCTGGTCTGCTCTCGGCTCACAACTCCGCTACTGCGGAAACACGCCTGATGGCTGGGATGACTTGGTTCTCCAACCCAGCAAGCCTGAGGAGCCTAAGTTCATTGCATACTACTGCAAAGGAGATACTGTGGTTGCTGTTGCGACTATGGGTGTTGATCCTGTTATGACGCAGGCTTCGGAGTTGATGCGGAGAGGCAAGATGCCAAGCAAGAGTGAGATTCAGAAGGGAGTGGATATTTTAACCATTAGTGTTCCAGCTGAGGTTAAGATTTAAGTAACTTTTCTTTTGGGTGCAGGGAGGGAGCTTTTAGAGTCGAGGGTAGCGAGCAAAATGAATACCATGACAATTTTCAAGGCCATTATCGAGAGCATCTTTCATTGCATGTTCAGCTTTTAAGCGAAGCCCCTTTTATTGATCAATGTCCAACCCCTTTTTAATTGAGTGTCAGGTATCTATGAGTCAATAGATTTTTGGAAGAGTTTCGGAAGTCATGACTTTCATTCGATCTTATCGCTCAATGCTCAACTGTATACAAGAATCGAAACTCATTACAATTTTCACCGAAATAGCGTAACAAGGAAAGTTTCACCACGAAATACGGTAACAACAGTATATTGAAGAGCCAAAGGGCGACGAATAAGACATAAGAACGGAGAACATGAGTATGTTTACTCGCCAGAAGGGCCAGTCAACACTGTGCCCAAGGCTGCGGGAGAGGTGAACTCTGTCTGGTGTGCCGCTCGAGCTAAAGACCATGATTTCGGCCATCGTATAGCGAGTCGAGTCGCACGCTCCAGCAGAGTTGGCATCAGCGTTGAAGACGTTCCAGACTTGAGTTCCGTCTGGGCTGGTGAAGAAACTAGAATTGAAAACATATCAGCAAACCGTCTTCTACGACGTCAGACGAGGGCATGTACCCGTTACTCCCAGGTCCATAATTCCCATTCGCACTGCTTAAGACCGGACCAGTCTTACTCCAAGCCGCACTCTCAGCCGGATTCGTCGTGCCATCCCAAGTTAAGAGACCGAGAGAGTAGTATGCAGCCCAGCAGCTGCTCGCAGAGAACATGAGGTATGTCTTGCCGCCACAATACAAAGCTGCTGGCGATTCATTCACGGACTCGCCGTGTTCTTCCCAGGCGCTGGCGGGAGTGGAAATAATTGACACCATGCCAATCTCCGTGGGCGAAATGAGGGGAGCGACGCAGAGGGATTGCAGAGAGCCACCGTTGAAGCAGGAGTGTGCGAGGTAATTGCCCCATGCTGTGAAGCAGAGTACAGTCCCGTCAATACTCATTCGGAGGTCATTTGGCCGTAGTAGGTGAAGTCATCCCAGGGGCTTGCACCACCTATTTCGTTCTTAATCATCTGGAAGCAGCAGAGGAGAGAGAAGATACACTTACCCACGAGAACGTGGATCCGCTGTCCGTCCAAATCAGTGGTTTCACCAGCAGTGTAGTAGATATACCAGATTTCGGCTAGGTAGTGAACCTCAGGAGACCAGACGTTGCAGCATATGCTTGCGGCCGAGGTGGAATACACGACTTTCTTGGTGGATGTCTTCAAGCCTTCGAGCGTGGTGGCTCGGGGCATATCGACATCGGCCCATGTGGTGGTAAGAAGATAGTACTATCCTCCCTTGTAGACGATGAAAGGGTCACTGCCATTGGGGCTCCAGATTGGGTTGGAATAGGTTGTTCCATTGCTCAAACTTGAGAAAGCAAGAAGGGACAACAGAATGGAGAAGAGTCGGAAGGACAACATGATGGGAACAACAGAGGCGAGGAATTAGAAAGAGCAGAGACTTTCATGATGCTGGCTATGGCTCGACTTATGGGCAGAGAGTCGCTCGACAATGTCCCATATCAAAAACGGAGAATTGAAGACTTGCTCATCTCAGAGGTGCGCCTGCAGGTAGGTTGTGGCTAAGAAGATACCTCATGCCTTGCTTTCGGTGGAGAAGAAAACGCTTACATACTTACTATGGGCTGGAAGCCATAAGGAAGAAGGTGGTATGGTTGCATTTCAGGAGTGTGGTTGTGATGGTACTCAAGAGGTACGGCAGTGACGGAAAATCTTACAGCAGGCGAGCCCACACTGCCAGGCAGGGGCTTACAGGGCTAAGCGAAAACGTGAACACTACAACGACTTCCTTCTCGAAAGGCCATGCGTCCTTCGCTCCACCAGCGCTGGATATTAATGTTACATTGTCTACATACCTCTATTCTTCGGGAGATGACCCAAACAAAGACGCTCATTGGAGCTCAAGTACTTAAAGAGACCTCGTGCCTGAAATAACCTTAAGCTCAACGCCACCATTCGTGGAAACAACTTCCCAAAGGAAGGGTGTCACTCACCCCGCAAAGTTGGACCCTGTTCCATGCACTCAGCCATTGGTGGCACCATTTGTCTCTATATCATCTTACTTCCCTATAACGGTACAAGGTGGATACAAGCGCTCCACTCGGTCAGTACCTCGTGGAAAACACCTCAGACAGTCAGCTGCATTCCGAGTCCTGAGGTGTGGCATGTAACTTTATATCATGCAACTGGATCACAGACCAAGCATGATCCAATCGGTTTTACTGCATTCAGGGCGCATTGAACAGCTCTCCTTGTTGCTTGCACGATTTGACTGCTCTCATTATTGTACGTATGGGAACCATGTCGTCTGAGTTGATTGTTCTACCGAGCGTCCGTCGGCATTTCATGAATCCCTCAATCCAGCGCTTTCATCGTTATGCAAGGCTCACCATTCGAACTGTGCTTTGTCATGAAAGTTGTGGAGCATCTAAGATCAGTGGGTTCGTTGTTGCCAAGTGCTGGATTTGCACTTCACTTATGGATGCCGCTCCTTTCCACGAATTGGATCCCTCGTCCGCCCCTCCGAACGACCCTCCAATCTTCTCGCATCTATAAGTATTGTGTGAGGACATTATCTCATCTTTTTGGCTTGGGCTGTTGACATACTTGTACATACTAATACAATGTTTGGTGTTCTTAAGTCTCTTTTCGCGGCTATTGCCGTGTCTGCACGTCTTGTTCAAGCTTATGCCGACCCGGGAGCTTGTTCTGGAGCCTGCTGGGCTCATGATCCGTCCATTATTCAGCGAGCAAGCGATGACTTATATTTCAAGTTCAATACTGGTGCTGGTATCTACATCTATACTGCGAGTGCTCTAGCCGGCCCGTGGACTCAAGTGGGCGAGGTGCTTTCGTCTGGAAGCTCTATTGACCTTGCGGGTAACACTGACTTATGGGTTGGTGCTCAAATACGTATCCAAAAACCCTGGAGAAGTTTAACTAATTGAGTGGCGGTTGTCTAGGCGCCTGATGTTCACCTCGTCGGCAGCACTTACTATTTGTACTATGCAGTGTCCACTTCGGGATCCCAAACCAGTGCTATCGGCTTGGCGACAAGTACCACTTTGGAACCGGGAAGTTGGACAGACCATGGTAGCGCTGGTGTTTCCTCTACCTCTGCGAAACCCTACAATGCAAGTAAGACCCCCCAGCAACGAATTTGCTTATGCAGCTCGAACGAAGACAAACTCTGACATTGCTTAGTTGATCCTAACCTCATTCTCGTCGGCAGCACTTACTATCTGAACTTCGGCTCCTTCTGGCATGATATCTACCAAGTAGAGATGGCTTCTACACCAACCTCGACCGCTGGAGGTTCGTCGTACAACATAGAGTATGATTCGAGTGGAGATCACCCGTGCGAGGGCAGCTGTAGGTTTCTGAGTCTTCGAGGAATTCATTACAAGCTAACTCGCTTAAGACATGTTCTACTATGACGGCTACTATTTCCTTCTCTGGTCCCACGGCATTTGCTGTAACTATGAAACGTATTTTTTTCTTCACCAAAGATGGTCCTCGCTAACGAAAATGCCCAGTACTCTCCCGGCAACTGGCGACGAGTACATGATCAAGATGTGTCGCTCGACTTCTGCGACAGGTGGCTTCGTAGACCAAGATGGTACAGCATGCACCTCGAGCGGAGGAAGCATTCTTTTGGAGAGTCACAGCTATGTGTACGGACCTGGTGGACAGTAAGACTCCCCCCTTTCTTGATGCTTTCTTCTGCTAACCCAAGCCTTAGGGGTGTCTTCACGGACTCGAGCATGGGATTGGTACTCTATTACCACTACGCCGACACCAATGTTGGACTTTCCGATGCCGACTACCTCTTCGGCTGGAACGTTCTGTCTTGGTCGGACGGATGGCCTTATGTGTGAACAATTGGTATAGGAGACTTCGCTTGTTTCGTGAACGAGATTCTTGGCTTCCCACTTTTGTTTTTTGTTCTGAAAATCCGTGGGATCTGCAGCATCGTGGACCAGTTATTTCTTGTATATACTTTAAGGGGCCTCTTGTGAGACCTGAATACTTTGCACTGACTGAACTCAAAAGAGTTGGCAACGATTTCACCCTTTTCACTTTCAGTGATTCACAATAACAAATACCTTGAGACCACTCAAACCTTTGACGCGTCGGGGTCGCGACCCGTCATATGGTGACATAGAAAATGACTGGGAAGACGCTGCAAAGTGACGAAGCCATGTGGTACCGATTTGAGGAAAAGTGCATCGACAGCCTATCAATCCGCTGAAGACAGCAAGGTTCCTGAGGGGTGAACCAACATCCGGCCCTAAAATCGCTGGACCTGGCATTGGTTCGCGCGGGAGTGCCCACTATCGCTATCAAGCCATGTGATGCAAACGAGGTTCACCCCAGCCACTTTCTCACTGGCAACCTATTTCACCTCGCACATTACGACATATACACCGCGAACGGCAATACAACGTACAACTTCCTGTCGCTTTTTTCTTTTCTGTCGCAAGATGTTACAAACACGACGCGACACACGATTACCGGGAACACCTTCTGTACTCCGTGTTTAGAGGCCGAGATGGCAGCCAAGGACGCTGAAGACAACCTCGAGGCCTTGATTCGTCGCATCCCAGCATGCTGCTCAACTACGCCAGAACTCCGATGTTGCTGTGGGCGCACAGATTGTGCGTACCTGAAGCACAACTGTGTAGCTTTGGACGATTTGGAAAAGGAAGTGAAAACGGCCGCCCAACTTGGTCAGGTACGCATTCCTAGAAAACCCTTGCCCTTCCCCGGAATGAGGCGTGCCGAAACCTTTGGGTGACGAAGGTCGGGATATATGGAATCCTGTTCTCTTTTATGAGTTATTTTGGGCTATTTGGGAATAGTACAGAGCGCGCAGACATGAGTAAATCGCTGACATTTGCGCTGCAGGCTCTGCTTGTCAGACATGAGCAGTACATGCAAGATGCGGAACGCGACCGAATGGAGATGAACGCCAAGATCGAGAGACTCGAGATTGATAAGAGGGAATTAGAAGTTAAGAACGCGCAGACAATCGAGGAAAATCGCGGGTTATTAGATCAGTTGGAGGGGCTCAATAGTACAGTGCAGGAGTCGAACACGCATATCCAGTCACTCGAAGCTGCTTTGAAGTCGACAAGTCAGGAACTACGGCGACTCGAAGGACTGGCGTCGCGGACGTACGATTTAGAAATACAGCTGGCGGCGTTGGAGCAGGAACAAGAGGCTCTGCAAAAGACGATCATCACTACGCAAGAGGATGAGAGGTCCGCGATCCAGAGATGGAGGAAAGCAGAACGAAGGCTTGGCGAGCTCCAAGATCAGTTGGAGCGAATAGAGCGGGAGGCGCGGGAGGAGAGGGAGCGCCATGTGGAAGTCTTGGGCCGCATGGAGAGGCAGCGCGCAGTCGAGAGGGAATTGGATACTGCTGCTGGAAGACTGAAGGGCGCTGCTGCGGCCACAACTGGGAACGGAAAGAACGGAAGCAATGTCGTATCGCATTTCGTCAAGGATATCCTACAGGACAATGCGAACTTGCAGCTTGGCATCGTGGAGTTGAGAGAAATGCTGATGAACTCGAACGACGAGGTGGCATTATTAAGGGAGCAGTTGCTATTACATCAACCGGTTCGCGAGAACAAGGATGATGGCGGTGGGCCGCCTACTTTGAGGGCTGAGCTTGCTCCAAAGGAACCTGCGGAGCCTCAGGTCATATCGCAAGCGCTTCATATTCATCATCACTACCATGCGCCAAAGAAGGAAGAGATACGCAAGCCAAAAAAGAAGCGCACCTCTCTCAACACAGCTATTTTCACTCCTCCCAGGAATATTCAGTCATCAAGAACGCCGAGAAGCCAGGATACTGCCAATGCGATCCTGTCTCAGACGTCTGTCACTATCCCGGGATCCGCTACTCCAACGAACAGATGGTCAATGCAATCTGGGCAGATGTCGGACTTTGCTCCTTCGTCAGTCCCAAGCTCGCCACAGTCAATGTACAGACATAGTGGACTATTCGATCGAGCATACGATGTCGACTCATCTAGGCCGTCATCTCCAGGATCTAGTGTCGACCCGATGTCACCACAATTCCAACCACACTATCATCGCAAACGAGGATCGGAAGTGTCAACTCGAAGCTTCGCAACTCCAATTAATTTCCAACCACATGTAATTCATGAGGAAGAGGACAGAGACGTAGAGGAACTTCCGGACTTGCAAGAACCGAATGCGCCCTCACTAGAAGACGACGTAACTGCTTCTGAAGCTTCTCGCGAATCCGAGTACCTTCCAGCGGATGCTGATGACTGGAATCCTTCCTTCCAGCCCACGCTGAGAAGGACCACATCTCACGAATCAATTCTCTCTATCTCCGGGATCGACATCCATACTTTGAAATCTCGACCCTCGCAACTCACTGTTACCGGGGGCAACGCTCTCTACCGCCCGAGAAGCAGGCTCGGAACAGCTAGTACTATGGACACTATCACAGGCTCATCTCTGATCACCGCGCGGCCTACACTTTCTCGATATGGACACGACAGCACACAGTACTTGCGCGAGAGCATGCTAGCTAGCAACCATGATGCGAGGTCCATTTCTTCGTCAAACTCAAACGAGGGTATCGGAGGTAAACTCGGCGGTTGGGTCTTTGGAAGATGGGGCGTTGCTCCAGCAAAATCATCTGGGAATTTGAGAGCCGCATCACTAGCACCACCAAGCTTAACACAGCAGCGAGCTGTGAGCACAACCGCTGTCGATCCCATGAAAGTATTCGGTCGATCACCAGGAATCAACCAAAAAGGTCCTATTCCCGGCTTCATGAAGAAGATCGAGCGCGCTCCAAGCCAAGTGAAGCCCAAGGTCGTAGACCACGACGCATTGAAGGAGGTATTCATGGAACACGGATTGCCATAAGCATCACCACGGGAAGCATACGCTGGCACGAACGAATGTACGGTCGAACAATCATTAGAATGCGGATGCTTTCATTTTTCATTTGTCACAAGAGGAACATAGCATACGGTGCATAAATAATTTTTTTCTCGAGTTTATTAATGAGGATACTCATCTAGACGGCGTTTTCAGGAAGGGATACCCCGATGAGCTAAACGGCTGCTTTTTACCTATGTTGGATTGAACGTGTTGTATAGATAGATACCAGGTTGAGCGTAATTACTCTTTGTAATAAGTTTTCTGCTTTTTCGGTATGTGATGTAACATAGTGTGTGCTCTGTGAAGGGAAGTCGGCAGCTGCTTCTCGGTCATGTCCCCGGTTTCGACGGTTATTTTCAGCAAAGGCAGATTGACACCGTCCACTTGCAAATTTGCCTCCTTGCCGAGGCTCATAGCCTCATCTTATCACTAGCGCCTTCACCGCGTTATTTACCAGTTAGAATAAGATGAAACATTGCCTCTCTTCTATCCTGTTCTGCCTCTCTTGCCCCCTCTTGTTTCTTTTATATTCCATCCTACCTCTCGTGGATTCCATCCTCCCTCTCGTATTCCACTATGAATCTCGTGATCATTATCTAATCACTCGTAGACCTTATCTAACTTCTTGTCGTCACTATCTGACCTCTCGTGTGTCTTATTCCGTAGCTTTGCTCGCTTGCCCCAATTTATGCTGCCCGAGGGAAAGGGGCTAGCTTCGCCTGGAAAGTGGCACAGTCGCTAAGCCACGAAGGTTAGCACCACTTGGCTGATAGGCGCCAAAGTCTTGGGACTGGAAGTTAAGTTCAGACAGTTGAGTAGTGCTTAGTTGAGAAGTCTATCGCAACCCCATCTTGGAGTTGAACGTAATACAAATCCAAATGAGCATTCCTCCCAGCACCTCCATCTATCCTATTACCTTAATATTCCACTCTATCATATTATGCCACATCTCAAAGAAACTCCGCAACGCTATGCCCTGCTCTCCTTTTAATTATACAGTCTATAAGATAAATCCATGCAAGGTCCTGCTTAAGCAGCACCGCCCATCTGCACCTTCCCCTTCAAATTCTGCCACTTGCTCAAAAAGCTAACCAGCACAGCAATCCCAGCACTCGCGATTGCGATCGCGTAGTCTACCTTTAAACCATCCATATACGCCTGTACGATTCCAGGCACGACGTCCGCTGCGAAGGTCGCTCGAATCTCGGTCACACCCACTGCCACGACGGCAGAAGGATCAACAGTTGGTGCCGTGAAAGGGAGGTGGCCCGTGAGGATGTTGGTGAATGCGACCTCGCCAGCAGAGACGAAGAACGCGCCGCCGATAGTTTGAGCGAAAAGGATCATTGCCGTGACGGAGCTAAGGTCAGCAGCAGATACGACGGCTTGGCCTGCGATGATGGGAACTTGGATTGCGAGACCGATGCCCAGGCCAGCGAGTGCTTGGTAGCCGATCCAATGTCCAGAGGAGGATGTGGTGTTGAGTGTGTACAGAAGTCCGGCGCCGATGGTTGAGAGCATGCTGCCGACGATGAGGAAAGGAACATAGTGGCCGTAGACAGTGATGAGACCACCGGATAGAATGGTCGCGATGACAGTGCCGATGATCAATGGCAAATTTCGGATTCCGGATTGGGAAGCGGAGACACCAGACACGACTTGGAAGTAGATCGGAAGGTAGTACATGAGAAGGAAGAATCCGCCAGCTAGGAAGAAGATGAATATCATGCTGACCCAGACAGTGCGGATCTTCAGAAGGCGTCCCATGACCATGGCGCGTTCGCCTTGGAAGTATTCAACGACGCAGAAGAGCCCGAGGATCAAGACGAAGCCGACCAGAGTTCCGATGACTGAAGAGTCATTCCAGGCTTTGCTCTGGCCACCCCATTGCAGGGCGAGGATATAGCAAATGATGGCGCCCATGATAACGAATGTTCCTGGAAGATCCATCTGCAAAATCTTCTCCTTCAAGGAAGCCTGCGCGGGCTTGGCCTGCGACGGAGTGGTGAAGAAGAAGAGGATGATTGCTGCTGAAGCACCTCCGATGGGAAGGTTGATGTAGAAACACCATCTCCAAGACACCTTCTCAGCGAAGACTCCGCCTAGTAAAGGGCCTATTGTTAGGGAGTCAGTATACAGACATGAGGAAGTGTGGAGATCCAGTCTATTGCTAAACCGAAGCTGAAGGAGAAACAAAAGAGTGTGAGAAGTGGACAAGTGCTTCTATTAAGGAGAGTAAGGAGAGTTTGCACTCCCATGCATCCGTCATGCCTGAGGCCCTAACATACCTATAACACTAGCAGCGCCATAGGACGCGCCCATCAGGCCAGTGAGCGCTGCACGCTTGGAGGGATGCGCGGAGAACGCGATGAGCGTGTATGCACCTGATGAGATTCCTGCCCCTCCGAGTCCGGCAATCGCACGCCCGACAATCAGCGCTGTGGAGTTGGGGGACACACCTGCGAGATGTCAGCTTACGCCTTGAAAATTTTATAGGTTCCACAACACTGACCGCAGATGAGACTGCCAAGTTCGAAGACGAATATGGCGATAAGGAACGTGATTTTGAGAGGGAAGTACTTGTATGCCTTTCCCCATGTCGATTGGAAAGCGCCGACAGTCAAGAAGAAGGCTGACCCATACCAGCCGACGAGATCCAAGCCATGAAATTGGTCCGTAATTTTTGGAATGGCAGTAGCCACGATTGTCATGTCAAGAGAAACCTGAGATAGTTAGCTTGATTTGGATGTAGTTGGTATGGGTAGAATGTACCAAGAAGATACTAAGGAGGAGTGCAACAACGATGAATACCATTCGCAGTCCACTTGGATACTCTCCTTCATTATCGTCTGATTCAAGAGGAGTAGGGACATTCTTGACGGAGCTATCTTCGTTGTCGGTCGGTTCGTCGTATATGTTCCTATCATTTTCTTTGTCGACTGATGCTGCGGGCGAAGGAGAGGAGCTTCTGCCAACCTCCTTCTCCTCTGCAAGCGTTTCTGCTCGGGAATCCATTTCAAGAAGTTTGCCTTGCAATAAAAGAAATTGAAGAAAAGAATTCAAGTAAAGAGTCCGATGAGTCTCGGAGAGAAGGCTGTCAGCAAAGGAAAGAGCGGTTTGTATTTATATCCGACCCAAACAAGCACCTGACAGTTTCTTCCTTGCAAACTAGCATACCAAACTCCTGCTTAGGTGACTCAATCGGTATAATTAAAGACGTGCTTAGAAAGTAAGAAAGTGGAAGCCACTCTTTCGAGGCAGATGCCTTCGCCCTTACCACATGCGTTGGCGGCTGACCATCTGCGAAGGAGATACCACGACCCTCCGCTGCCACACAGGCCCGCGTCGTCGGAAATAAAAGACAGGGCCGGAGAGTAGTGAGGATCCGGATTTACGATATGTAGCCGCATCTTAGGGTCCAAGCCTGCAGTCAGTAAGAGAATGGTTAGCGCCTTGATGTGAATGTGCGTATGACAGGCGGTGTTTGAGGTTTTGAGTGAGGCTAGGCTTTTTTTTACGGAGGACCCCTATTGCCGATCTCAACTACTCTTCGTCCGTCCGTTTCGGTGGATATGAGCACGGATGAGTCGAACTGAGCTTGTTTGTAAGCGAGAACAACAGTGTCCATGCTCCGCCCTCTAGTCCGCCATTTCGGCGGACACAGCAGTAAAACGACTAGATGCATCAGCACCGAGCAAGGCCAAAGGACCTTGATTTGGGTGACGTATTAATCAGCTCGCGGCCGCGAAAGGGTGGAGACCATTCCTGGTATGGTGTCCGAATGCGACCGTTTTTTTCCTTTGGTGTCCGTCCGCGTGGGAATGTTTCCGAGATGGAAGGGATCAATGATGAGGAGCAAGAAAAAGTCACCGGAATCTAAAATTTCAGGATGAGAAGTCGAGAAATGAACGAGGAAATTAGCTGATCGGAACGGGATCGACCCTACACTACTTTGATACACATTAACTCAAGTTCAGCACTCACCACTGCTCAAGACATGCTGTAGAAAAACACCCCCTGGAGGATCGAGGTCCATGGTCCAGAACTTTCTAGGCTTCTTGGTTGGTGAAGCATTCGAATACCAGAGATTGTCAGGGAAGATTCTTTTAGATTCTTGTGGACCGAAGCAATGAAGACTCGAATCTATTACGTGTCCAACTGACCACCTCTATCCACCAATATGGAAGAAGAGACGATAGGCCTGTCAGCAGATTGCGAAAGTACAGCCGAGTCAAGGTGAGTGTCCCTGTGCTATTACTCTAAAGCCTGCTAATAATATTTTATAAAACAGGAAACTTTATTCTCCTCTAGATAGCAACCAGCGAGAGATCCGCCTCGTCACCCTTCTCCCAGGTGCCTGGAACGACCAGATTCAATGCCAGTTGAGTACGGTCTCTCTTGACGACAGCCCAAACTATGAGGTCCTCTCATATGTCTGGGGAAACCATCAAGTCATATCAGATATCCGTCTCAACGGGAGGCTCTTCCCAGTGACAACGAATCTCGACTCCGTTCTGAGAAATTTGCGGCATGGATCTGAGATTAGCAGGGTTATCTGGGCAGATGCTATTTGCATTGATCAGTCCGACATTGCTGAAAGATCACAGCAAGTGAACTTATGGGTGACATCTACGGGCAGACACGAGAGGTGCATATTTGGCTTGGCGAAGTCGTGCCATTATCCTCTGGATGATGCCTTTCATTCACAAAATATACTAATCATGCAAAACGCTTTCAGCAACAAATGAAGTTTGTGGCAGCTCAATCAAGGGAGCTGTGCAATGGAATCGACTTCAAGCTACCGCCAATGGATAGTAGTCGGGCAATCCGCCGGGGTTACTTCAAGTCCTTCGATGGCTCGCGCAAGACAAGCATTTTTTTTTGAGCTAGGTCTTACAGAGACCAATGCGGAAGGTCTTACAGAGACACCAAACGCATGGTACCAAGCCACGCGGTCGCTCAATGATCTGCTTTCCTGTAGCTGATTTCGGCGTGTGTGAACCATCCAAGAAGCAATACTCCCTCCTAAGCGTACACTTCACTACGGACTCCACACTATACCTTTTGCGACCTTGATGCAAGCTGCTTCATGCTTTGAGGCACATATAAGTCACTGTTGTAGAGAGTGTGCGTACCTCGTCGGCCGCAATGTCCCCGTCAGCCAATTCCATTTAGCTGGCCCTCTCCACAGTCTTGACCAAATACGGCAGGTGGCACCTCAGCATCCTATAATTGACCTACTCTTCTTCACGGGATCTCGGGAGACAAGCGATCCCCAGGATCATCTGTACGGTCTTCTCGGGATCGTTGCCAATCGAGACGGGATTGTACCAGACTACAGTATTCCCGCAGCAAGTCTGTTTGCTCAAAGAACAGTATCGATGCTGAAGGAGAAAAATCCTTCGAACTTGATGTGTTCTGCGAAGAATGAAGTCAGTAAAGTTCCTGGCCTTCTATCTTGGGCCATTAACTTAACAATGGACATCACATCACACTTTGATTTGCATTTATACTCAGCCTCTGGAACCATTACTGCAGAAACGGTAATACGTGAAGGAAATGTTCTCTCCGTGAAAGGTATTTTCGTTGAAGCTTTCAGTCTCCACGAAGCTCTGCGTGGCTCAAACGATGCAATCAGCTTCTCGATTCTGAAGAGATGGGGGCGAATTGCACTACTTGAGCATGTGTACCAAGTCTCGGGTTTTGTACGAACAGTATGCGCAGATAAGAACTACGGGACATCATACACTGAATCCAATAGTTCAAGTCATAGAACAACATCAAGTGAGACTGAAGTCATGATAAGGTGGTGGAAAACAATTTCTGCGTTAACGGAGCACCACGCTTCTATGCTGCCTATGGATCATATTGTTATCTTGGAAGGAAACTTGGTCTGGTCGAAGGATATTCACATGTGGTTGGACTTTCACAAGTTGTTCATGATCTCGAAGCTCAATCGGATTGGATTAGCGCTCGAGTGGACGCGGCCAGGGGATCAGATCGTCATTCTGAAAGGAAGCATAGTGCCTTTGGTCCTCTGCCCCGTTGCGAGGAGGCATTGGCTGCTTTACCAGAAGCACAATGTTCGAACGCTTTCACATTTGTCGGACCGTGTTACCTGCACGGCATCATGGACGGAGAGGCAGTGGAAGCAGCAGTCGAGTGGCAGACAATCCACCTTATTTAAGTTAGCATGCAAATCAGAGCTCGTTCAGAAAATCAGTATTCTCATTATGTCATAGCAAGCATGTGTTACGGTACAATCCTAACAATCATAAAAAGGTGTATCCATAACGCCGATGAACCCACACCCCCAATCCTCTAAGCCATCGCAGCAGTCGCAGCTCTATTCCCCCGCTCCAAGTTTCTACCTCCAGTCTTCTTTCCAGCGCCAGGCCGTGCAAGTGTGTACTTGGCGAACGCACGGGCGAGAGCCTTCTTGCAGCTGACCTTCTGACTTCCGACGAAGGAGTCAATGGTGACGGCAATAGCACGGTCAACATCTTGGGAAGAGACATAGTCAGACAGACGCATGCGGCAGAAAGCTTCGCTGATCCTCATGATGGCTTCGAGATGACGAATCTATTCATGTTAGCTTTGAAGCTTTTCGAGGCGGCTTGATTGACTTACAGTGATTGGGTAGGCACCAGTTGCTAATGACTCTCTTCTCATATCGGCGAACAGCTTGGAAACCTTCTCCTCATCGATGTTGTACAATTTGGGAGAACATCTCTCTCTAGCGTAGAGAATGTACTTCCGAAGCAGCTCCTGGGCAATCTCTCCTTCTTGCTTTGGCTCGCCACCGTTGACAACTCCAGCGCGCATGTCAGCATCATGCTCGACCTCCATAGTATTTTGGTTCTCATCGGTGGCCTGGGATGCTGGGTGAGATCGACCATGAGATCCAACGACGAATCTCGCAAGTCGCTCATCCTCCGAAGGATCAACAGTATCTCGAACAACACAGAGAATATCAAAACGTGAGAGGATAGGTTCTGTGAGTTCGACATTTTGTGAGAACGGGATTGTTGAATTGTAGCGACCTCCGATTGGATTGGCTGCGGCGATGATTCCACAACGAGCCTGAAGGGTAGTGACAATACCGGCTTTAGAGATAGAGATCGTTTGTTGTTCCATAGCTTCGTGGATGGAGGTTCGGTCCTGATCATTCATCTTGTCGAACTCGTCGATGAGGCAAGTACCCCTATCTGCGAGCACCAAAGCACCACCTTCGAGAGTCCACTCACTGGTCAATGGATCTTTGCGAACGCTGGCAGTAAGACCCACAGCACTGGCACCTTGACCTGTAGCAAAGACAGCCCGGTGAGCAGTCTTTTCGACGTACTTCAGGACTTGGGACTTTGCAGTTCCTGGGTCACCGAGCAGAAGAACGTTGATATCACCACGAATGTGATGCTTTCCTTGTCGGTCCTTGGCGACACCACCAAATAAAGACAAAGCTACAGCGGTCTTGATATCGGTATGGCCGTAGATACTGGGTGCAATAGAATGGATGATCTTGTCAACAATCTGAGGATCACGAGCGAGGGCTCGGATTTCTTGCTCATCTTCCTCTGTGAGTCTGAAGCCAGCAAGCTGATCATGAGACTTGACCACGTTGTTTGCCTCTAGAATAGTAGCGAAAACTGGGAAACCATTCTTGTTGTTTAGCTGGGCGTCGTAGTTGTTGCGGTAGACACCGGTGACCTCGATTTCTTCTCCAGGCTTGGCACGATCAATAAGATCCCAGAGAAGAATTACTTCACGGTGACGGGGAAGACGACCAGCAGGCACAGTACCAGGAGACTCCTGAAGAGTAAGCTTCTGGTAGTTTCGGTAGACAGTCTTCTCCGAGTTGAGGTTGAACGGTCCACGAGACTGGCAGTTCTGGCAGTATGAGATTTTGACCTCGACGTTTGATTCTTGCTGGAAAGGTCCAAGTCTGGTTCCGCACTTGTTGCAATCGAACATGACATACTTCAATTGTGGGAAGACACCGCTTCGTCGAGTGACCACTCCGCTGACGCGAACCAAGCAGTTCAAGTGAGTTTGGCGCAATTGACGAAGTGTATAGTGGACTGGGAGATCCGAGATACGAACGTGGATCTCGGAATGGATTCGCTCGTAGTCGGGATAGTGAAGAAGCGTGACTTCCATAGCAACCTCATCAAACAACTTCAGCATCTCTCCGGGGGCATTGGCTAAGAAGTAAGCCAAGATAGCCTTGGATGATGATAGGTGGTCATATGAAACTTCCAAAGACTCCGCGTTGACTTCTCCGAGAGTTCGAATGCGACTGCCGTAGACTGAGACTCCGTGCTCATCAGTGTACTCCGTCAAGAACGCCTTGAATTCGCGCTTGATGGTTCTCTGGACAGCATGTTGAGCAACCCATTCAACCAAACTCGATGCCTTGACATCTTGTAAGGTCTCGAGAGAGAGCTCTTCTTCCATAATGTCATCCTGCATATCCTCATCTTCGTCTTCATCATAGTGATGACGACGTCGGCGAGGCTGCGCTGTCAGATCGAGGTCTCCTTCATCGTCCTCATCCTGGAGGAAAGCTGCAGGCATGCGGCGTTGTCGTGCAAGTTCACGATCCCGGCGATTGAGGCGAGCTTCGAGACGTCTTCTGTCGGCGACATCAAGATCATCATACTCGCCCTCATCATCGATATCTCTGTCATCGTACTGGTCGTCCTCTCGGGGTTTGTAGTCGCGCTCGAAGTTGTTTGCGAAGAGATCGATACCGTCTTCGTCTTCGGCCATCTCATCGGCATCATCAATGTCAAGTTCAACGTCCTCCTCAACATCGTCGTCATCGTCACCTCCATGCTGGATAGGGTATGCAGGAGGAGACGACCTGATGTCTCCGGCAGGAGATGATGCGCCGAGTCCATTGTCGTCTTCGGGCTCTCTTGATCGCTTTCGAGATCTACCACCTGTCATGCCACGGTTTGCGGAAGACATGTTGGGTCGTAAAGGGGAGCTGTTTAAAGTTAGGAGTGATTGATGTGGAAAAGGGGTTGAAAGGCGTCGCGGATTGGAATTGTAAGTAGGAATTGGAAGGTATCACTTACCTCATGGTGAGTCTAGATTTTGTGGTATAATGACAGAATAGAAGAAGCGGTGGGTATTTTGAAATACAACGGAAGCGGTATCGTTGTAGAATTCAAGATGAGGGAGAAGCCCAGCGCTTGAAATGTCGCGAAAGTACGCGGTCACCTCGCGTTTTCGCGACTGCCGCTAAACCTAAACTAGCGCACGTGTAAAGTGGAATTCGCCTCTCGAGGCTACGAGCGTCGAGGCTGAGCCGTGGATCGTCTTCCCATTTCACAAACACCCAAACCACATCACTAAGCAATAATACATTGACAGTCGACGATATGGATCCGCCGCCCGTTCCAGGTTCAAGCTTCACCGATGCTGCCGACAGCCAGACAAGCAAGCCTTCTCGAACTCAGAGCTTCTCTTCTCAGAAATCGGACGATTCATACACTGCCAAGGAGTATGTTATTTCTTTTCACGATTACTTTCATCGCCTCTACACGTCTATTAGTGTTAGATTCCATGTGCTAATACTCCCACAGATTCATTGACAGTCAGCTCCAGCTCGAGGCTGATGCGCGCGAGGCTCTTCCATACGTAGGTCAGATCCATCAAGTGCGTGAAGCTGCGATGCTAATACGTGTGGCATAGAAATTCGAGACCTGTACCAAGGACTTAGGAAAGCTTCGACAGAATGTCTTTGCCTGCATCACTTGCAATCCTGTTCCACCAGACCCGACCGGGCCTTACAACCCAGCAGGTGTGTGCTACTCCTGTTCGATACAATGCCACGGTGAACACACATTGGTCGAGTTGTTCAACAAAAGGGACTTCATTTGTGACTGTGGCACAACACGTCTACCTGCTACTTCACCGTGCACACTACGCCTAAACCCCGAGACCAAGACGAAGGGAGGTGTTCATTCTGAGGAACCCTCCGCGGACAACAAATACAATCAGAACTTCAGAAATCGTTTCTGCGGTTGCGAATGCGACTACGATCCAAATGAGCAGAAGGGTACAATGTTCCAATGCTTGGGATTAGGGACCGCAGACACTGGTGGATGCGGCGAAGATTGGTGGCACCCTGGTTGCATTGTGGGATTAGGACCGGATTGGTTTGAGAACACAAGCGCAAGGGGCACGCAACGAAAGCCGAAGAATGAGGGTCTGCTGGAATCTATTGTTGAGGTTGCAGAGACCGTCGTCGATCCCTCGGTTCAACAGACGAGCGATGATTTCCAAAACGGAACAGCACACACGTCGGGTAACCCACCTGCGGATGCTGAGGACGACGAAGACCCTCCAGCGCCACCTGGATTCCCCGAGGAGGACGCTTTTGAAGGCTTCATCTGCTATAAGTGTGTTGATGCGTATCCGTGGATCAAGCGTTATGCTGAATCGGCTGGCTTTCTTCCTGCTGTTTTCAGACGAAGTACAGCTCCGTCCCCAGAGACTGGACTTCTGGCAAAGACAGCGGAGGTAGTTGAATCTCATTTGCCAAATGTTATGAAGCGGAAAGCCGATGATGACGAAGAGTCCATTGTCTCGGTGTCATCGAAGCGGATGAGGGAGGATAATTCCAGCTTAAAGAGCGCCAATTCTACAGAAACAGCAGCTACGGAGGTTTCAGAAACACCTGACAACGTTGGAGCCGGTACCAAGACAAATGGCAAGTCGACTTGCAAAGTCGACTCACTTGCACCTGCACCAGCTGGGCAGTTCTCACTCTTCTTCAAGGCGGATTTCCGTGAGCACCTCTGCCGCTGCTCAGCATGTTTCCCACTTCTAAAAGACCACAATCAACTTCTTGAGGAAGAGGAAATCTATGAGCCATCGCTCTCTGGAAGTGATGAGGAAGCTGGGGATAGTACTGTTGGAAGTGGAAGCATTTATGATCGCGGCGAAAGTGCGCTCAAGAACGTTGATCGTGTGCGAGCAATCGAGGGAGTCATGGCATACAATCACCTCAAGGAGAAGCTTACTCCCTTCTTTCAGCAATTTGCGGAAAGCGGCAAAGCTATTAGTGCGGAAGATATCAAGGCTCATTTTGCCAAGATGAGAGGTGACGAGCAGGCTATCAAGGAAGCAGGTGAGGGCGCGAAGAATGCCGACAACAGGAGAGAGCAAAGTGGTTATTGAGCTTCAGATTGGCGCTTCAATGGCAGCAATATCTTGGGAGGCGGCATGTGTAGGATAATGTACCAAAATGTTCTTACATTGCACTTTGAGGCATTGCGAATGGTGACTATCCCACCCGCTTTAGTCACTTAGAATCATATGCCTGGACGCAGAGCCAAGTGGCAGTCATGAGAATTTTGGAGCTGGTAATAGTTGATTGATTTTGTCATAACATGAAAAGGGTATTATTATTACCTCTCGGCTCTTTTCTCGTCACAGCTACCCAAGCTAGCTTTCCGAGTCAAAAGCTTCACCCAAATCATCTTTCCCCCGAGACGCTGCGTTCATCAAAAGCACAAAGGCCCCAAAGAGACCTGCAAGAAATTTACTGCCCTCTTTGATCCGCCCTCAACTCCCCAACGATTGTATCAGCCCACGCTTCAACCTTCTCCCAATCCCGTCTATCTTCAAACTTGCCTCCCAGGCATCTGAACAGAATCTTGAAGCAGCCTCCCATTCGTTCCTCTCTCCACGCCCCTTGGAACAGCGTATGGCCTCTCAAGGCAATATATTTCCGCACCCACTGCTCCATCTTCTGCTCTTCAGCAGCTTGCCCGATCGTCGGCGGCATGCCGACACTGAATGCCCATACAGGCTTCGGATTGTCATGCAGCGATTGGGAACTCCTCTGGACGAAGTCTTTAGCGGCGCTGAGCCAGGACTGGATGTGGATGCACGACCCGACGATGAGTGCATCGTAGTTCTCGGGCGAGGTGGTTTTCTCGATTGATTCGAGGAACGTCTCTCCAACGTTACCCGCTTCGAGTCTGGATTGAATTCGCTCTGCGATAGATTTCGTGGAGCCTCTGGAAGAGCTGTATGCAATGAGGATCTTCATTTTGTGGCAGCTTTGATGCTCAGATATTTGTGTTGGGTTTTTGAGATTTTTGGTTTGTTTTAGTTGTTCAACTAGCACACAGAAACTTGTAGTGCTTGCTTTTATGACTTTTGGGGGCAAGTTGATCACTGTTTGCGAGCTTCTTGAATTGTCTGATCCTGAGGTGGTGATATTGTTACAGCATCATACCACCTCGCCAATGCTCGAGTGATCTGACAGTATCACTGCAAACATCTTCATGATGCGCCACAGATGGAATTTACTGGTTAATCCATAATCATGATGAGATTGGAAATACTGGTGTTTGCTGAAGAATGGCGCACAACATCCGAGTGGCTTTCTCTATTGAGCTGACTTGGCCGAGGATCGCTGGCCGTTCTCTCAAATGACTTCACTATACCTTCATTTCAATTTGGATAGACATTCGGCGAAATTTGATATGGGGCAAAACATCTAGAAGCATACAGAATTTTCTTCCTAGTTATAATGCCTTGCTGCTCCTTCTGGCCTGGCCTGCCTCCTTTTCTTTTTCTGCTTTGTAACGACTAATTATTCCTGTATCCCAGAACAAGTTCGCTTCATGTATCTGCAGTCCATCCATTCCACCCTCACCTTCTGCTTCTCCAACTGCAATCACAAAGAACCTTGGCACCAGAATATCCTCCTTATCTCCTTTGAAACGGAATGTTGTCACAAATTGGCAGTAAACAGCGTCTCTCTCACCCGGCTCCGAAATGACTCTTATCTCTTCGACTTCGTGGCTGACCTTCTCGAATCGCGAAAAGAGTCTCTTCAACCACCCCCATACAGAAGGGCCGGTTATGTAAACGTCGCCTTTGGTATTGTGGAAGACCGCGAGGGGAGCGAAGATCGTCGATGAAGGAATTGAGTCGAAGTCAAGAGCATCAATTATTTGAACGCACTTTTCAAGGAATCTGAGAGTTGGAGATTGGCGCGAGTGATCGTCCCATGGACCTCGATGTGTGAACACTGACATCGCCTTTTTGGACTTCCCGGAACTGGCTTTTTTTGCTCCTTTTGCTCCTGCATCTTACGAGTCCTTCTTCCTTATATCCTTTTTGTGTGAGGTCTCGGTCATTGAAGTCTCTCAACGGAATCTACGGCCTACGATGCCCTGTGATTATGACGAGGATTGGTCATATCCTAAACTTTTTGCTGTTGCCCCTTCTCGGACATTTCGGCCTCGGCTTTTCAGCGTCGCTCAGTCGGCGAACTAAGAGCTGCGGTCTCCCCGTCGAAACCGCGACACGATTACTAAGCCCAGTCAAACTACGATTTCTTCTCTCATGGCTTACTCAAGTCGTAATTTGAGTTTATTTCCTTCTTCGTACTATGCGCTCTATCTTTTGGATCAGATTAGCAACAAGGCGTTGTTTTCTAGCTTCACTAGGTCAGACTTCCTGTCTTCGCCTATGCTCAGCTACGAGATGTCACCACCGAGCTCATTTCTACAGCTGCCGGTCTCATCTTTATCAACTTCACTATTTTGGGTTATACGCTTCTCAAAAGCGCCCGTGTCTTTCAAAACTTCCAGATGTAGATACAAAGGTGCGCGAGAGGAGTCAGGAAACCCACACGTATATATCTCACAATTTTGTCACGCATCTCCACAAAAAATCTCGATAGCTGAACTTGATGATTACTCGAGTTCTCAAGTAGCGAGGTAGAGGAAACACCCTCGGATGCAGCAGTGAGCGCGTACTGGAGACTACTCAGAGTGCAATGAGTGGAACTGAGCAGCCACTCATCTTTTTAGAATACCGATGGTTCAATCTTCTCAATAAAAGATGGTCTCTAAGTCCTCTTGCATAATCATTGACCTCCCCCTATTTCAAAATAAGTAAATTCAAAAATCCTTAGAGCCCACTTGCTGCTTCAATCATCATGTCTTACGAAGACATCTTCTACCAACCGCCTCTAGGCGAGAACAGCGGACTCCCTCACGACCCTTTCAAGTCCTTCTGCCTCCCAAGACCGATCGGCTGGATAAGCACCAAAGGCAGAGACGGCAAAGACAACTTAGCTCCATTCAGCCAATTCCAAAATGTCTCCTTCGGTCCTCCCACTATTCTATTCGTTGGTACAGTTCTTGACCCGTCAATCACGGCGCTCGCTGAATTCTTCGAGGGCATCAATCCATGTACAAAACACGCAGCAAAGATACCGTTATGAACTGCATCAACACCCACGAATTCGTCTGGAACATCGCGACCTACGATCTTCGCGAAGCAGTCAATGCCTCCTCTCGAGAGTCCTGGGATGACGAGTTCTCCGTCGCAGGCGTGCGCAAAGCACCCAGCAACATTGTCAAGGCTCCCCGAGTAACCGAGCCTCCGGTTCAGTTCGAGTGCAAGGTCCACCGAATCGTCCGTATTGCTGGGAATAGCTTTGTGGGAAACAGTGATATTGTGATTGGGTGTGTGGTGGGCATCCATATTAAGGCAAAGTATATTACAGGTGATGGAGTAAGTGATTCTCTCAATTCCGTTGGGGAATATGTAAATGCGGACGGGTCTTGATGTAAAGCTTTTAATGTCTTAAAGGGGTGAGTAAACACTCTGCTCTCGAAAGATTCGGCGAGATTTTTGAACTAATTAACATAGATCACCCCTTGCTCGCCTTGGGTAGCATCAGTATACACATATCACAGATATCTTTGGGATGGAGATGCCTTTCATGCCAGATGATACTGCTAGCCAGAATATTCTTGGTGGCGAGGTCCCTATTGTGGCGCCTCCTCAATGAGGTAGATCTGACTTTCCCCAATAATTTGAGGTCACCTGTACTGAGCCAGAATTTCAGGGGTGATAGACCATATTCCAAGTTCAATGCTGCCTTAGTCTAATTTCCCTTACCTCTCAATCTCAATTTGACAGTTCTTTTTATTCAACTGGCGAGAAAGGAGAGCCTTTCTATGGTGAAACAAAACCATCTCCTCCTAGAACAATAGCAGAGTCATAGCACAAGCAGCATAACTTTATTTCCTTTCAAGGTGGACCCATTAGATCCTTCCAAGAACAACTGCATGAGCAGCAGAACTTGGTATATATTTTTAAAGTGAGTCAATCAGCTTCTTAGAAGAGAGGTGGAACAAGTGTGTAGGTTGTAGAATAGAGTGAAGGTTTGCAACTCACCATTTTGCTCTGCCACTCGTCTAGTGTGATTGTTCCTAATGCTCCGCACGAGTAGTAGAGCAAAGTGAAGGTTTGCAGCTCACCATTTTGCTCTACCACTCGTCCAGTGCAATTTTGCCCTAATGTTCTATCTCAGCGGCATCTATACTTTTGCTCTATCATTCGAGCAAGCAGATTCTGCCTTGTCGGATATTTCGTTAACAAAACGGTATTTTTACACCTTATTTTAGTGCCACGCAAGCACTACCCCTTTCGGTTAGCTAGGACTCGTTTTC